>DVRM01000331.1:0-10744 GCA_018232405.1 Junonia genoveva | reverse complement strand
CCGCATTCAAGCTTATAAGTATCCGAATTAGCTCCCGCCCATCGAACACTGTTGGACTGGTGCGCATACCAGTACTGGAAGATGTTTATAACTCCTTGTGGCAATCCTGTACACTTAAGTTTATCCCACAAGATATCGTATGCCACCAGATCAAAGGCTTTGGACAGGTCGAGGAAACATGCGTAGATGGGAGTCTTGCGATTTGTGTAATATTTGACGGTATGCTTAAGGCACAGAATAGCACTTTCCGTTGATAACTGAGGCCGGAACCCAAACTGGTTATCGTGTAGTGTCACGTAGCCATTTAACTGAACATTAAGCAATCCGTCAAAAATTTTGGCAATAACAGTAGCAAGAGAAATGGGCCTGTAGTTACTTTTGTCGGCAAGATTACCGGTTTTGTTTTTCACTACAGGGACAACCACCGTTTTCATAAGCTCATCCGGCAAGTAAGAGTGGCTCATGCACAGCGAAAAGAACATGGCCAAAACTCTACAGATATGAGGTCCGGCATGTTGGATGTGCTCAATGCTAAGTCCATCGTGGCCCGGAGACTTACCTATAGATATTTGCATTATGGCTCTATATACATCTTTTGCAGTAAATGAAGTAAAGTTTAATCCAAGTGTGCTGTAACGATAAATATTAAATGGACTGAATGGCGAGTTTAATTTAGAACCCTAAAACAAAACAAAATGGAAGTGTTTTTAAGACACACGGTTGGAACTGGGAACGTAGTTTGTTTTTGTTATATTTTATGTATTAAATGACAAATAAATAAATCAAGAATGTTTAAGGCTAATTAAATTACTATGAATATGCTTATGAACTATGTCAAATTGTACCGAACTTCTTCATGTTTTAAATATTTTTCGTTACGCTTAGATTTCTGTCTGTCAATGCCTATCGCAAGCCGCATTAAATTTTGTACCAAGAATAAATCTCTACCAACGGAAAATTTTATAAATTAGAAACTTCTATAAATAAAGATTCTTTATTGGTAACATCTATGAACTCTTTTAGGGCACATAGCATGACAAAGAAAAAAAGCTCGAAAAATGTCACTCAACCGATATAGTTGGGTGTAAATAAAATGATTAAACTTTACGAGCACAAAACATCCATTTGTGAGGCTATACATATATAAAGGACTATTATAGTAATAGTCGTACTCTGCGTAACATTTGACTGCGACAGGCACGTAGCACTCGGCAGTCAGAGCGTTACAAAACTTTAAATTATGCTCTGTATTTTACCCAAAAACAAGCGACAGAGTTATTAGTGCAGACATTTTGCATGATTGTTGTGACACATAGCGAGTAATGAAACTCAATATTTCACAGATTAAAAAAACCCTCATCACGATTCATACGATAAATAATTGTAAAATATGAAGCTGTATTTTATTTTTAGCCACTAAAATATGTATTACATTTAAATGTAACCTTAATGATTTTATATACCAAATAGATATATCTTATTTTTCGTCATATTATACAAAAAATAATGTTCCTCAAAGACGCTATTGAATAGAAAAAATATTTTCGTCTCGATTATTTTATTACAGAAATCCTAGCCAAAAGCAAATAGTTTTTTAAAAATAAATCTTACTGTACCTGCTTCTTCTACATTCAGCCCAGCAAATATGTCTGAATTTATGAGGAGGACAGGCTAACACATAAATTCGTCTAGCTTAACCGAATACGTCAGTCTTAGATATTACGAATGCCTTTAAAATTCGTGTGCATTCCGCTCCAATGCAGAGGTTTTATTTTGTAATGTGACTGACACTGTTTGTTTGTTCTGAATATGAATTGTAGGTTTTCGTTGCTTGTGTGACATATTTACAGGTACAAACAGTTCTGTAACATTTCTACTAAGCGTGTAAGCTCGTGTGGTTTCCTTGTTTCGTTAGAATGCGATATATAAAATGTAAAGAACAAGTGCCTTCTACACTAGTTTAAAATAATAAGTGTTTTTAAAATGATAGCTTAACAGTGATAATTGTGAGATTTTTGTTCCTGAGGATGATTATTTTGAGGATCGAAATTAACGTCAAGTTGTCATGATATGCAATAAAACGTAAATGTAAATACATAATATAAATCTAACCTAATTAGTTCAGTTTTGCAAATTTAGTTCAAGCAAGTCAGATTCTGAAGTTAGCCTATTTAATTTTTAAGAGAACTCGTTTTATAATATTAACAAAGATAATATTACCCAGACGATTATTACAACGATTACCAATTAAAATATAAACTCCTCGAGGAATAGTATGTTGAGTAAGATAAAAAGAATAAAACGTTCTGTATATTATGCAGAAGAAGCACTTTCCATAGAGCTTTAACATTTTAAATAAATGCTGGATAAATGTGCTGTGAAAATGGACTGAACAATGTTACGGCAGTCTGCAATACGAAATAATATTTTTGCTATTAATTTGTTCGAATAAATTTTATAAATGTTTTCGATTATTTTTGATACGGCATTATAAATATGGAGTGGCGGTGTTATTTCTGCTCTGCGTTATTGATAAAATGATATATTTGATACAGCTCGTTTTTACTCACACCTTCAATTTAAATTGAAACACATTTTTAATAAAAAACAAGAGTGATTAATAAAAATATAAAGGTTATTATTTATATTTTAGTTTGCTAATGGTTTTTAAAGACAATTTTGTTCAACACCTCAATAAAACATACTAATATTCATATTGTTAAATAAAATGTCAACTGAATTCTAATACGTTAAAAAAAATGTTTTAATTATTCAACCTCACAAAGAACCGAAACCTATTTTATGAGCAGCGACGGCGTACAACAATTTATGCAAACAACGTGGAAATAAAATAATATCCTCGAGGGTGAAAAACATAACAATAGAACATCAAAGTACGGAAAAGTGCTTGTATTTTAAAGGATTTTCGTGCCAACAGTCTGACTGGAACGCATAAATCGTCGAATGGAGAGTGTTTCTTTAGGAATCGCGGGCTCGGCTACTCTCCATAGTAGGACTCATTCATCACACACCTTTAAAATGTACATTGTGTTCTGCCTTTGTTGTATCAGAACTGCTTTTTTTGGATTGTTTATCGTCTTCAACGGAAATGCTCCCATTCATATCACATTTTACCCTTGGATTTTGCTTTCGTAATCGAGTATTTCTTTTCGCAGTTTTTAAAAGCCGCAAAAAATACATTTTTAATTAATATTATAAATAAAATGCTCAGTTCTTATACAAATACTATAAATGTATTTATGCCCGTACGTTCAGAGCAAATTATACAGCATTAAATAAACGCAGAAAAACTGTCTTTAAGCGTGGTAAATAATTAGACTTTTGTATCTCATGAAAATAATTTCTCAACAACCTTTTATGCCATAGCAGCTTAAATATTGAATGAAATAATAATAAGACAACAAATATTTTGTTTTAAAATATTATTTGGTCTCTAAAACCAACGGAGCGCGGATTTTCAGACATTTTTAATAATGAAAAAGTTTTAAGACGGAATGCCGTATGCTCGTATTAAAACTTTGCAATCTTCCGGAAGGCGTTCCGAAATGGAAATTACGATTTACCGAGTACAAACAGCAGAAACAGTTTGTGGAAATATGTTTTATATTACAGATCTCTTTTATTGTTATCCCGAAAGAAGCTTTTTGATACAAAGACTGTGGAAAAGTTATAACGATCCTTGTTCTGCTGCACTTTACTGTTGTGTTTTTATAATCAGTTGTGATAAGTTGAGTTTTCGTTTAAATATTAATAGTTGTTGATGTTTTGATTGCAATTTAAATGCCTTAAAATGAAAGTTCAGCTTTTAAGAAGGATATAAATAAATAATTTATTTAGTGGTTGGAGAGTCTGTTTAATATAATTTTATTCGCAAAAACGCCTGGCATTAAATATACCAAGGCGAAAGGATTATGAGTTTCTTTATTATATCAATAATATATTTTGAAAAGAGTCTCGTAAGCAAAAAACTTAACATTAACCAATCATTGAAACGAGGAGTAGAATAAATATCATTTTATTTCCTATAGTGATTGATTTATTTGCTTCCAGTTTATAACGACATAGCAATTTGTTAAGCTAAGTTGTTTCATACCTTTATATTTGCCTTTGTATTAATACTATGTTTTAGATAATTGTTTAAGATAATTTTATTCGCAAAAACGTCCTCCATTAAATGTACCAAGGCGAAAGGATTATGAGTTTCTTTATTATGTCCATAATATATTTTCAAAAGAGTCTCGTAACATTAACCAATCATTGAAACGAAGAGTAGAATAAATATAATTTTATTTCCTGTACTGATTGATTTATTTGCTTCCAGTTTATAACGACGTAGCAATTTGTTAATTAACAAAGTTGTTTCATACCTTTATATTTGCCTTTGTATTAACACTATGTTTTACAATAAAATCAGTGTGATAAGTCAGATGTGGGTTATTAGATTCGAAAATCCAGTGTAGTTAGTTGCTCGGAGCGTTGTTCGTTGACAGAAATGCTCTATCTGCCCCAGAAACCCGCGTGACGGTCCGTTTTTATTTATGTACGTGCGGAAAATCCTTAAAACACACCCAACCCTTTTGGGAATGGCTAGGTTGTGTGGGGCTTATACTGCATGACTGACCCACTTTATGGTAGTAACATTCACCATGAAAATTGACAATGTAAGTGCCACAGCCATTCTTCATGTTGGCATTCAATAGATCAAACGAAGAAACTCTGAAATTGAACGCGTTAGTATCACGATATTTTTCGCGTAAACTATAAAAAGCTGTATATTTTTTAAATCGAATTCGAAATGCAACTCATACGTTTTCTGGGAATAGGTTTTGGGTATTCGGGCAACGGTCATTTTTTATCTAGACAGCTCCCCTGGGATTGTTTTTGCCCGTGATTCTTTCTGTGTTGGCAACTAATATTTGTCTTCATGCAATTTCATTCTGGTAACTTTTTCGAGTTGACTAATATTCGGTGTCGGTGGTTTTATTATTTCGCATAAATAAAATGAATGTATTTGTATATTTGTAAGTAACGCAGCCTAAAGGTGACTTTGGTTTCAACTTTGCCCTTTTTCCCCTTTGAGATTTCCAAGTTCAATTACGTCTGGTGAACAAATAATGTCTACATTTTCAATAGATTTAAATCAATGCTTGAAACTATTATTTGTCGAATTAGAAATTAAATGAGAATTAAGTAGTTTCGTATCATGATCTAACGAATAAACTTTTAATCCTAAGTAAAGCTCTTAACGTTTAGAGTGGCTTTACTGAGAATAATCTGCAACAGATTTAAATAGGATATTCTTTAATAAATAAACCTATCAGAGAGAATAAAACAAGACGTGAACTTTTTCGGATTCAGAATTGTATTTTTTGTTAATGTACTTAATTATTTTATTTAGTTTATAAACGATGTCTGGAACAGGTATTCATTAAAATCAGGCCTAGTAAGGCCAAGTTTGTGCTTTCTATTTAGAGTGTAGTGTTGTAGTCCTTACCGCCGAATAACGGGCAAGGTGAGGTCCGTAACACGGAAAACAAAGTCTAGGGCTAGTTTCCTTGGCAGCAAAACTAGAACTACTTACGAGTAGGTATTATTTCTTTATATTATTAAATTTAATCAATTAAAAACGAGATAACTAACAATAAGGAATTGTGCAACAGTGCAACCAGCTCCTTACAACGACTTGTAAATACGTGATGCGTGTGAACGCACTAGATGTAGTCGTGCAGAGATGAACGACCTCTCTCGTGTCCGACGCGCCTTTTCACGCCTGAAAATTGTAAAGGGATTTTTATACATACTCATATATGGATGTAACTATGTATAAAAGTATCCATATGATTTATATGATACTGTACTGAATGAGAAATGTGGTAATATAATTTAATTTTAACTGCTTTATTGGCACATAGCACTTCAATACAGGTTTTGTTTGAATTGTTTAGTAGGTATATAAATTACATTTTAATTGTAGATACCTACTCTTACCTCGTTACAAAATAATTATTTATCAACAAAAGGATAATTCTAAATTTATTTTATTACTCCTTTACTGCCGAAAACTGACTATTACATAACTAAAACACACACTTCCAGTTCCAGTTTATTTGTCCTGTATTAAGAATAATTTATACTGGGTACACATTAAGCTGGAATTAATTAGGTTATCTGAGACGTTAATGACTACCATCAGGATCTAACGATGTAGCCGTGTCAGTCAAGCCGATAAGGGGAAATTACAAGCGTAATGGACGTATCAACTTAGGAATCAAGGTTGGAGACGTATTACAAATGTATGGTGTGCTTAAAGCCTGTATACACTATGCATATCCATCTAGTTTAATGCTTGGCTTACTGAGTCGTCAAAGCTGGTAAGAGCAGTAAAGTAAGTGTAGTAACAGCCTCTGAATTTCACACTACTGGGGCAAAGGCACCCCTTTTCCTGTTACGCAGAAGACCAAAGAGCACCAACACGCTGCTCATCATCAACATTTAAAAAATTTAGCACTTGAAAATGAAGCGTTATTACCCTGTTATTTAACTTAATTTATAATACCTACTGGATCATGATGATCTATGTCATATCTAGACCAAAGCGTCTTAAGTGTTATTATTTGATTTGATGTGATAAGCGTACGTGTTCCTAATAACCCTTTGTTTCGACATGTCTCTCAAAGTTCAAGCAGTCTTTGGAATTACATTCGAGAGATGCAAACTATGGTTGTTTGTGATGCATTATTCAACGGAATCTCAACTAGAGTCAGTGAGCAAGCAGATAAGTAACTTGTTGTAACGTTGTTTTGTATAATTTTCAATGGCTCTATCAGTTCTGTAATTTCTGTAAAATATGTCTATGGTATGGAAGAATTTATGAACGTATCATAAGAAGTTCTAAACATACCTAGATACATATGATGTACACCTATGTACCTACATATGCTAATCAGCAACGAAATGTAAAGTTCTTAAAGAAGCTTTCAACTGGCATTGAGATATTTAACAGCCTTTAAAAATAATCTTCATTCATAAACATTGACAACAAATGCAACTCCTGCACTTACGCTATATCATAGATTAAAGGGGAAACTCGGTGTATTTCAAGCAATAAACTTGGCCGAGTATCGAAAGTGCATCGGAGGAGGCTTATGCGATGACTTTAAACTAGTTCAGCGATAAGCGCTATTCGCATTTGCTCCAGCCCTCTGAATTATTCAGCGAGATGATCCTTCCTCTGTGAACTTTAAAGTAGCCTATTCTTCAATGATATAGAAAAATATCTATCATCTATCGTTCGGTGGAAGTTTCTTTTGAAGTGACTTCAAAAAGGAGCTTTAATAGTACATAGCTAAGACTCTAAGTCCATATAATGTTTATCAAAATTTTTATGTAATAAAAATGAAAATCAATGAAAATTAACCGAATATAGCCAAAGTTTAATAGTGGGCAATCCATCGGTTAATTAACATTCTCATCAAAATTATCTTATCCTAGTTAGCGAATTATTAAATTATTGTCAGCATCCGTAATATCTTGTAATATCTTAATATAACCGTTTAAACAGCACACACGTAGTTTAACTCTCCAAAGTCTTGAATTTAACAGTTGCGTACACAGGTTTATGTTAACGGCTTATTTAACCTACACGGTTTCGTTTCCACTTGCTAAACCAGCTTATCTTTGTTTGTAGACTTCTTATAATTAGGTACAGAATATATTTCATTTCAAAATGACAACATACTTTTAAAGGTACAGATAATGCTTTGAACATAATTAATGATAATTGTATTGTGACATACTTTCACCTCACTAAGCACTTCAAAGGAATTATCAAAAATATATTAAATTTTTTATTATTTTACTACCACTCCAATCAGAAATGGGAAAGCGTAAGTAAACAATACTTGAATACTTTGCATTATTTTTATGACTGCACAAATATGTTTACACAAGAATTAATAAGAATACTTCTTAAGTAAATGTAATAAACAGGAAATATGTGCGCTTGAAACATTTAAAGTCATCCGTGCACGAGATCAATCTTGCAATTTTTAATTTCGCATTACATCAGGCGCGTCTGTTTTGCTCGAAAATTTCAATTTGTATTCAGATATATAATTTTTCAGCTTCGCAGTTTCGATGTTAATATAAAATGCTCTTTGCTTCATACATCATTATTAATTTTATATTACATCGCAAATGTAGGGAGATACTAATAGATTAAGCGAATATTTTAATTATTTTAATTGTGATTTTCTTCGACGAAACCTAATTTATAACATTTTATTTATGCAAATGTGGATTTATTTACCCTGTTTTTATGCTTCATAGCATATTGTTCCATATAGTTCCCCGAATAGTTTGCCAAAATAGACTTTATGCACAAAAGAAAGATGGATGCTATGAGTTTAAGGTGTGCGAAGTTTTTAAATTTTATTCTAATTGTTATAAGGATGTGAGCAACTTCTACTTGTCTGATCGATTTACATCCATAATACCAAGTCAAAATAACAATAGTAATAACATTAACAACAATAATATCAAAATAACACAGTTGCGTGACAGTGCCTTGAACCTACGGCATTTGGAACCAGTAGGCTTTATTCACTTTCTTATCAACACACAACGTCGTTTTTAGGGCTTCTTAAATTATCTTGTATATTCTGAAAGTCTTAGTAAGTACTTAAATAATAACCATAAAGAAATAAACACGGTCGTGTCCGTATTAGTTATAATAATCATTAATTAACTTGATAAATAGATAAGTGAAAGAAGAAGATGCTCTAAATAAGGCATTAGTTCCGATGATTCAACTTGGGGCATACTGCCAAGAGCGGTGGTTGCGTTTATCCTCCGAATAACGAGGCTAATTCTTTCAGAGAAAAACCTGCCAGCTATGCGGTCACCAGAATCCTCAAACAGCAAATTAAAATGCTCTATGATTATTGTGTTAACATATGTTAATAGTTTATTTCGAAAACAGTGACTCCTAGGAAAAAAGTAGACATACATTTTTAATAGACAATAATTAATTAAAATTATTTAAACTACAAATTTTGCTTGAACGAATTCTATTATGAAACGCAAAGAACCTTTGACCCCGAATAATTTGTTTTTGGTATCGATTCCATGAGGGTCTTTTAGATCACGTTTATGACGGTGTTGTGAACATTAGCAACATATTCGTGCGAATTATAGTAACCTCGATGTCTAAATTGACTGGACTAACCGACTAAGATACTATATTGAGAAATTGCAAATCGAACATACATGATTTTCTTTTACAAAACTCTTTTAGCAAAATGTTATTTTGGTGCAGACAGTTTTAATAAAATAGAGTAGTGAATATTGGTATCAGATGTTTACATTCAAGTAGAAAAATTTTCGGCAAAAGAATGTATGTTCGGAAAGGATAACATTTCCGTTCAGATCTGAAATCCGATATTTTTGTGATTGCAAACTTTGCCTTGTAACAGGAAGTAAAAACATCAGCTCACAGATAAAACGTCTGAAATTTTTATGTACGTTACATAAAACCACAAACCGTAATTCCGTGATATACATATGTAGCTACGAGTATTGAACTGCGCAGACAAATGACTTTTATTAATGCGACATTTATCAATTAAATTATTTAATTGTTTTGAATTGTAGATAAATTTTGTTTTATCATAAATTAATACCGGTTTTGGTAGAGCTTTTCATAAAAAAGACTTTCTTTTGCATTATGTTAAACTTTTTTGTTAACTTCCGATTTATTCCGAAAAGTGGTGTCTTTTTGATCAACACAAAGCGTAGCTCTAAATTATGTCGTTATATAATTATATGAAATGTCGGGCTCAAAAGTCCCTCGTGTGCGCAAGCCATTAAGGATATCAATATCGCAAGCAGAGCAGTAGAATGACGTAATTCCTATGCGCGACAGTCGCCAAATGTAAGAAAATTTCGGTTCATCGTACGAATACTCACTCGACGAACGAATAGCTCAGATGGTATATAAAACTTTCAACGGTTTAGCACTTTTATTTTTTTTTAAGACCGTTTGCAGATTTATCTTTCACAGTCTAAAAGTAAAATTGCTTTTAATCGAAGGGAATAAAAACCCAACTGGCTCCGTTCTGTGCAATTCGCAAGAAGTATTTCTTTCTTAAAATTGGTATTTTACGGGTGTTGAAATTATTACAATTTTTATCATATTTAGCTAAAAAGTGTTTCCATAAATTGCAATAGGAAATACACTCGTAAGTAAACTCGTAAAAATTAAAGGATAGAAAAAAAAGTACCAAATTTTCGGCCAATTTTCAAAAGGCTGTGCAAAAAATGCTCGAAAAATTATTTTAAAACCAGAAAATTGTAGCCCCAAGATTCTTGTTTTTAGATTTCCAGTTCAAAAATTTTAATTTATCACTAGTTTTCGAGTTATCGTCGGAAAATTATCGAGAAAAAAAGTTCGCAAAAAAAATATATTTTTTAATAAAAAGGCATTACGTAGCTTAGCATAAAATTTTACAACTTTCGAAAATTATTTTTCTTAACAGTTAAATAAGAAATAAATTTCGTCGGGACGCTCCAAGTTTTAAAAATTTATTTCTATTTGAGAACATGTTGTTTAATGAAACTTTGGAATATAGTTGTGAGTACTCTTGAATTTCAGTAACAAGTTTCAAATAAAATATTCAAATTAACCAAGAGTTATAACTCGAGTTTCAAAGTTCAACAGACTTTA
>DVRM01000330.1:0-10745 GCA_018232405.1 Junonia genoveva | reverse complement strand
AATATGCAACAAATGATTGCGTATATTGCGAAAATGAAAGCCGATTATGCAAATTCAATAAAAATATAAATATTTTTTAAATCATCAGAGATCGCTGCATTTTTTTTCTTTTTAATCTCTAGTGATTAATTATTTCAGATAGCGCTATCTAATGAGTCTACTGGAATGTTAACTGTAAAATAATTGTTTTATATTCATTCACATGTTTCCACTCGCGCTGGCCCGAATGTGACGTTCTTTAAAATCTCAACGAGATGAAATACTCGTAGAAATGTATTCGCAACTTGCAATCTCGTTTTGAGGCTAAAGAACATTTCGTTTCGAGTGTTCTTGACCTTTATGCAGATGTCATGTGACGTTGAAACGTAAATCTGAACGCTTTATGCATTTTGTTGATTACTATCAATACCATAAAGGTGGAAGGTTTGCTTTCAAGCAATAATGTCATCATAACCGCCAAATTGAGTTGAATAATTGTTTTAAAAGTATTTGTCTTATTGTTTTACAGTATCAGTGGAGCAGTAACCACTGAATATAACAATAATAAACACAGGTGAAATAGCGAGTCATATTTCAATAGTCTAGTTTTCATAGTCAAAAGTTTATCAAAATACGTCTTTAATCCCCAAATCAAAGTGATTTTCAAAGGACGATCCGAATGATTAATATTCACAAAGCTCTCTGTATTTCCAATTCAATATTAAAAGAGCATTGATCGACGGTAAAAAAATTCGATGAATTCCCACTCCGTCTGGACTTGTCAAAGGAATGTCTCCATTAATCCTACAAAGGGAAGACGTTGAACCAACTTAAGTGGTCGCGGAGTCTCTCTCTATGTTATACCGTCTTGTTTTTATTGGCCACAGCTGCAAGACTAATCAGCGTGAGGCCTGTGATTATAACCTTGTCGTGTGCGATTGTAATGTAGTTATATGTAATTGTCGATAGAGGAATGTGTATGAGCGGTAGTTGGGTTATCACGAGCGCACCCCTCGGTCTCCAGCGGACTACCGGCTACCGACTCTCGTTTAGTTTTATTCGCGTCCGCGACGGATGTAAACGTGTCGTTATATTACAGCGATTAATATAAGTTTGTGATTTTTTTCTAATAAGACAAGTGATTAGTGGGATTTGTGGTATTGAAGTTTTTTTTTTTAAGTTAGGTAAGTTGTTTTTAAATTATAATTTAAATTGAAAATTATCTATAATGTCTACTCGCAGTTTATCAATCGATTAATCGTATGATTTTAATACGTAAGATATACATGTGCGATTGTTGTGTTGATTTGTTGTAACAACAAAGCCGTAAGGTCATATTTATTTAAATTTTATATTTTTAAATTCGTACTAATAACAAATTTATATTTACATTTTTAGTTTAATCGTCATTATCATTATGTATACTGTAACGACTAACTTATTTCATAGTGGTGAGTCAAGGTTATATTATTTTTATATCCTTGCATATCCTGTATGTTCTTCCTTATTCATCATTCTTAATATTTAAATTTGAATAAATGTGCTATGAGAATGTATCTGAGCTCTATCTCGGACTAGGTTCTGTTGGTACTATGGTTTTCGAAAACTAAGCTTTCTGTTTGCTTATAAGAAATTCGCATTACTTATACTTATCTGTTACTTATCGAATATTAAGCTATTAGAAATTCTTTTTCTATATTTATGTCGAGGCGAGATTGGTCAGTAGATAATCTAAGTCTCATAAATAATAAAGTAAAACATAATAATTTTCATGGCTAAAATTCAAGTTCAAACTCGCAAACAACTGCTCGAAATCGTATATCAAAACTATTAGACCGTTGATTTAAATTTAATAACTACAGGAAATAATTTTAATGCAAATTTTTCCTGTTTACATCGACTCTTGCACATAGTTCCCTTACGAAAGTCAAAATTTAAGGCCACGTGTTCACTAAAATCGATACACAAATACATCGTTCCCGTCTTCGCCGACGGGACATGGGGGCGGCATTAGTGGGGGAGAAAATGTTTATTGGAATAATAAAACTGTTGTCTGTAACAACAGTCCCCTGCCCGGACTAACATTGCACTCTAACATAATGATCTACGTCTCATTTTACTCGCGATAATTATTCATAAGCTCGACAATGCCGGTGGCGCCTATAGATATTTTTGTTTTGCTGTGAATCAACTCGTGTGTAACGTTCTTTATTTAGTCTGAACGATTCTATTCGTCTGCCTTTTTATGCGACTGACCAAAAAAGAAAGGGTTTGCATTCAAGAGTCATTTACACACGTACCTACACGTACCGTGTATAGAACTGATTTTCTTTATGTTTTTGCATTTTTGATTGATTTGAGTCAGTTGATACGTAGAATCTTTTAAAACTCTTTAGATTTAGATTCTTTTAAAAGAGAATAGTAAATGTTAAATTTATAGTATGATATCATAATAGGCCAGCCATAACTCTATCTTTTTGCACATAGCAAAAAAATGGCATTCATTAGTCAGAATTATACATTGTTCACACGCTTGTATATTTATATGTATTGTGTATTGCTATATACCCATAACAAAGAAATAAAAAATCAGATTTGAACTTTACATTACTTCCTTGCTCGTACCGATGTCTATCAGAGAGGCAAAAAGACGTAAAACTAAATAATAAATCATTTATCCACGGTTAATCATTTTACAAATATGTTAAATACATCCGTACTTAAACGTCTCAATTAATTATTAATAGTCATATCAATCATATAATAGTCAAAATGCACACGAATTATACGCAACTAGAAACCGAAATCATTCTCGATGACAATACTTCATTTCGTATTCTGGAGAAAGTAAAAGCAGTATAACAACTACCTAAATCTAACTTAACATGTATTTAGCACAATGCGAGTATTACCACACTCCACAGTGCACACACAAAGCCTAAGTCGAAACAATTCTGGGAAGCCCGCGATTCGTGACAATGTTTCATGTGGTTCTAATGTCGTGGGGGCGGTACAAGGCGAGGCTAATATATTCGCGAATAACCTGGATGTACAACACCTAAAGTGCTTATAAAATAAGAACAAGTCTTCTTGATATAAATAGTTATATAAAAATAAACCTGTATCGCGAAAATAACATTGAAAGTAGGCTTCGCAACATAAGTTATTAATTTTAACTTTTGTATTTACAATAATTAGCATAAACCTACCTATATGTAATATACAGCCGGTAAGACATACAAAAATGAATCATGATAAAGCATAAAGTAACGTATTATTTTACAACAGTACAAAAAAAGATATTCAAGATTGAATTTCATCACAAAGATTTGTGTCTAAATTAAATGTAGATATATTGATAAAGCTCTACAGCCCTCTCTTTATAGATAAATGTCATGTATTCAACAGTGGAACATAGTGGGGACACGTGGGGGTCAGGATGTGCGGCGAAGCTAGTCAATAACCCGCATACATTGTCTGTTCCACGATTAATACCTTAAATGCATTTACATGTTATCTGTAGCCTTAATAGACATTAATTAGATTAGATAATTGTCTTATCATAAAAAAGAAATGTTTCGTTTCATCGTAATGTGATTAAACTTTTATATTTATCAATAATGTCGATGTTAAGATGTTTATCGGTAAACGAGATATGATTTAAAACTAGTTTTTTTCATTTTATTTCCATTTTCTATTTCGATAAAATTAAGTTTATGGAACACTGTTTATAGTAAATTACTATAACGACATGAAAGTCTGAATGATAACAAAATTCAACTAATTGTATAAGTGTTACACTGTTGTCGCTAGATGGCGCTGTGCGTCACTTAGATCGCGCTATGGTTTGGTTGTAGTGGCTGGTAGATATTAACTTTTATTATAATTATTGATTTATACTATTCTCCGATAGATGGTATTGATTGTATCTTGAATCACGCTATTGTATGTATTTTGTAAATAATTAATACTGATGTTAATTTTATTTGTTTTTGTTAGTTT
This sequence comes from Junonia genoveva, assembly GCA_018232405.1. NCBI lineage: Eukaryota > Metazoa > Arthropoda > Insecta > Lepidoptera > Nymphalidae > Junonia > Junonia genoveva. The sequence goes on along the minus strand of DVRM01000330.1, from coordinate 6,764 downwards.
ATGCTTTTCGCCAACAGATAGCGCTTTACTAAAAGATAAATCGCGCTATCGTTTGGCTTTGCTATTTCTATAAGTAGAGATTTATGTTTTGAATTTTTTGTACTCGATCTGTTATCGTACTCGATTTGTTATTGTACTCGAATTGTAAATTATAGTCGTACTCGATTATATTCGATTTGTATTCTTGTGGAAGTGAAATATACAGTCGGGTACCACGATCCATATCACTGGTTGTTTTATTTCGACGCCAGAGGGAGTGAGTGTTATCCCAGAGACCAGTGGATCGTACATATGGTCCTTCGAGCCGGATCAGTGACCCTAGTGATTTAAGGGTTCACAAAAGTGTGTGAGTGAGTCGGCATCGACGTGGTGGCGGTTTGTCATCGATGGTGTCAACCCTGGAGATTGGAGCCAGGGAATTCAGCCTGTCAGTGAAGACCAGGCAGTGACGTCAGCGTCAGGAGCGGAGCGGACGAGATCAAGCGGTGACGTCACGAGAGGACCCATGACGACACAACCGGACCAGGAGTAAGGAGATAGTGTAGTGAGTGAAGTGTGCCGGACAACTGTGAGTACTTTAATCTTTAGTAAATAGTAGTGTCAAGCAAAGTTGGACCTTAAGTCAAGAAAGAAATTAACTTAGAAGAATTAACGTTAGTGTAGAGACATAGACTAATATTCGAAGAAAAGTGAACTGACGGGGAACCTATGCCCAAATTTTGTCTATGTCTCAAATTCTCAAACACTTAGAAAAATTTCGTTGTTTACATCGACTTAGAAAAATTTGTGAATTTCAACACTTGTAAAATTTTGAAGTGTTTTGCATCTTGGACTTAAGAATATTTTGTTTATAGTGAAGTTTTGTGAATAATTGGACATTGAAAATTTACCTTAAATTGGACTTGTAATATTTTAATTTAACTTGTGTTTACATTTATTGCCTTTTATAATTTTTAAGTAGTAGTTTAGTTTTGATTTATTTTTGTTTAAATTATTTGATATAGTTTGCGTGTCATTAAATTATCGCCATGGAAGTATTAAACAAACTTCAGGAGAATAATAAGGAGCTTATCTCTAAAGGTAAACTCAACTTTAAGAAATCACCTAAAGAGCGTTTGTCAGTTGCTTATATTGAAACGCGTTTAGAGGCTTTAGAAAATCAGTGGCAATCGTTTTGTGACACACATCGGCAAATAATTACAGAGGTTAGTAAGACTGATTTAGAAACTTCCAATTATTATACAAATTCTGTTTATGATCAAACTGAAAATTTATACTTTGATTATAAAACTGATTTAAAAGATGCTTTAAGTAAATTACAAACCAAAAGTAAATCTGTAGTAGGAACTTCTAAGTCAGCAAATGTTGAAGATAAATCTAATTGTTTTGTTAAATTACCCGAGATTTCCATACCCAAATTTTCTGGTAATTATTTAGAGTGGACAAGTTTTAGAGATCTTTTTACATCATTAATTCACAACAATAGTAAATTAGATAACGTGCAAAAACTTCATTATCTCAAAAGTCATTTGTTGGGAGAAGCGGAGCAGCTTTTGAGACACATTCCCATTACAGATAAAAATTATAATATTTGCTGGACTCAGTTAGTCAATCGTTATGACAATAAAAAATACTTGTCTAATAATATCTTAAGACGTTTCATGAGCCAGAAATCTTTGCTTCATGAATCATCCGGTGCTATTAAGGAATTATTAGACAACATGAACGAGTGTTTAAGTGCGTTACAAAACATAGGTGTTGATATTAGTAATTGGGATATTATTGTTATTTACATTTTAAGTCAAAAATTAGATCCTGAGTCTAGAAAGCAATGGGAATTGAAGTCGAATGAGAATGAAGGATTGCCCACCTTATCTGATTTTAGAGAATTTCTTGAACTCAAATTTAGGTCTTTAGAATTTTTGGACGTTAAGCAAATATCAAAACCTACTAACGTAAGAAAGAATGTTAATGTTGCTCACGTTGAAAACTTAAATAATAAGAGTTCCAATATTGTTAATCTCACTTGTCAATTCTGTAAATCCAATCACAAGATTATAAATTGTAAACAGTTTGCTAAAGCTGAATATGACACACGTCGTAACTTTATTCAAGCCAATCGTTTATGCTTTAATTGTTTCGGTTCATATCATTCTGTGTATTCATGCCGCCAATCTACTAGGTGTAGAATTTGTAAACGCAAGCATCATTCTCTGCTCCACCCTCCGAGTGCAGTACAGGAGACGGAGAATGTTGAGTCCAATGATGGAGGTGTAGTAGTTTCAGCAACCACATCACAACTTTGTGAGAACAAAGCTACAGTAAGTACCTGTTTTCCAAATAGTTATAGTCAAGTTCTCTTGGCTACAGCTATCGTTGAGGTAGAATCGAGAACAGGTGATACCAGTTTAGCTTATAGATGCTTGTTGGATCAAGGCTCACAGGCTTCGTTGATCACGGAGTCTGCTGTCCAAGCTCTTGGACTGAAAAAGATTCCCAACAAGGTCTACATTTCTGGAATTGGGGGTAGAAATGAGTCTTTAGCTTCTGCGTCAGTCGTTGAAATCAAGCTAAAGTCCATTCATAATCCACAATTCACTTTGGTCGTCAAAGCCCATGTTCTTACCAAACTGACATCTTTTCTTCCCGCAAAGAAGGTAAATGTTCAGTTGTGGCCAGCAATAGCTCAGTTAAAGTTAGCTGACCCGAAGTTTGACGTACCAAATAAGATAGACATATTACTTGGTGCAGAAGTATATGGCCAGATTTTAGTTGAGGGTCTTATCAAGGGTCCTCCCGGGTGTCCTGTAGCCCAGAACACTCATTTGGGATGGATCTTATCTGGTCAAATTCAATCAGATCATGTTGATTCTGAGTCGTGCCAAGCTAATAGTGTCATCATCAGTATGCACGCCCAGGGTAATGATAATGATCTTTTGCGAAAGTTTTGGGAGTTAGAATCGGACGATTTTTCTGTTAAGAAGAAAATGCTTACTGATGATGAACAGAAGTGTGAGGAGATTTTTAGAAACACCGTTACCAGAGATGATCACGGACGTTATATAGTGAAACTTCCCTTTCGTAATGCAAACCCAATCTGTAAAAAAGGAAATTTTAAAGATATAGCAACTAAGAGACTTCACCAGTTAGAAAAAAGATTATTAAAAAATAAAGAATTAAAAGAACAGTATACAGAAGTAATAAAAGAGTACTTACACCTTAATCACATGGAGCTAGTTCCTGAAGAGCAGCGTAATAAGTCGGATGTGGTTTATTTGCCACACCATGCCGTAGTTCGTAAGGATAAGTTAACATCTAAAGTTAGGGTTGTTTTTGACGCCTCCTGCTCTGGAACTAATGGGGTCAGTTTGAATAATGAACTCTTAGTTGGTCCACCTCTTCAGAACACTTTGAGACATATTGTTATGAGATGGCGAAAACATCCTGTTTGTTTGGTAGCAGACATCGTTAAGATGTATCGACAGGTAAAGGTGACACAAGAGGATGCAGATGAGTTTCAGCGTATTTTGTGGCGCGATGACTCTGGAACAATACAACATTACCGAATGTTACGCGTAACTTTTGGAACGGCGTCTGCACCTTACCTTGCTGTAAGAGTCCTGCAGCAAGTAGCTCACGATGAAGGTAAAAATCACCCTGTTGCTGTTGATAAAATTTTAAATGACTTTTACATGGACGATCTCATGACTGGCTGCCAAACTGTCGAAGAGTGCCTGAAAATAAAAGAAGAAATTAGCAATATATTAATGAAAGGAGGATTTGAATTGCAGAAGTGGGCAAGCAATAAAAAGGAGTTTATGGAGAAAATAGGAAAGGGAAGAGAAGAAAAGGAGTCAAGGTTAAATATAGGAGAAGGAAAGGAAACAGAAGCTATACAGAAAGTGTTAGGACTTACCTGGAATAGTTGCACTGATGAGTTTGAGTATAGTGTCCAACTTCCACAATTGGAGGTACCAGTAACAAAGAGGAGAGTAATTTCGGATATTTCGCGTTTGTTCGACCCCTTAGGATGGATATCTCCAACTATTGTCACATCTAAAGTTTTTATTCAAAAACTTTGGATGTCAGGAATAGATTGGGACCAAGAACTACCTCCTTCTTTGTTACAGGAATGGCTTACTTACCGGTCAAATTTGGAAAGACTAACGAATTTTCGCATACCTCGCTGGATTCACACAAATTCTGACGATGAAGAAGTAGAGCTGCACGGATTTAGTGATGCGTCTAATTACGCATATGCTGCAGTAGTATACGTTCGCATCATAGATAAGAATAATGGAGTGCATGTGAATCTAGTTACGTCCAAGACAAAGGTATCTCCAATCAAGCAAGTCTCGATCCCTCGCTTGGAACTTTGCGGAGCCGTTCTTCTTGCCAAGCTGATTTTAGAAGTTTCGGAGACGTTGGAGATTCCCAAGTCAAAAATTCATGCTTGGACAGATTCTTCTGTGGTACTGGCGTGGCTTAGTAGTCATCCAAGTAAGTGGAAAACTTTTATTGCCAATCGCACATCGGAGATCTTGACAATTTTAGACCGTAATCAATGGGCTCATGTGAAGTCCAAAGATAATCCAGCCGATTGCGCGTCTAGGGGTGTAAAAGAATATGACAATCTAAGTTTATGGAGACATGGTCCATCTTGGCTAAGCGAAGTTGAAATCAGTTATAGTTCCCGTGAAGAATGCCAAGATACCAAATTGGAAGAAAGAACTAAACTGTGTCATACTATTGATAGTGTTGAGGCAGATGACAAATTATTTACAAGGTTCTCCACACTCCGTAAATTGATCAGAACGGTAGCTTATTTAAAACGCTACTTTACGTGGCTACGTTCCTCTCGTAAATCTGTTTTTCCTGCTTACATAACCAATATGGAATTGAAGGTTGCTTTAGATATATGCATAACTTATTTTCAAAAGAAATATTTTGCTGGTGACATTGAAATTATTAATAGAAGTGGATTAGTAGCTAAGAAGAGTAAACTCGTGTCTCTTAATCCTTTTATTGATAGCGATGGTTTGTTACGAGTGGGAGGACGTTTGCAGAATGCTCAGTTGAGTGACATGATGAAACATCCTATTTTGATTCCACGTAACTCCCACTTGGCACAGCTTATAGTAGCAGATGCACACGAAAAAACTCTTCATGGAGGCCCACAACTTATGCTTAATTATATTAGATCGAAGTACTGGATCATTGATGCTAAGAGTTTAGTAAAGTTGCATGTTCGCAAATGTGTGACATGTATACGTCATGCATCTTCATCTAATCAACCCATAATGGGTCAGTTGCCTGCGTCTCGAGTAACAGCTGATAGACCTTTCCGTCAAACTGGAGTCGATTATGCAGGACCTATCGCGATGAGAACCACAAAGGGTAGGGGTCATCGCTCCATTAAAGGGTACATATGCCTCTTTATATGTATGGCTACTAAAGCCATACATCTCGAAGCTGTCAGTGACATGACCTCTGAAGGATTTTTGGCCGCATTTAAACGTATGGTGGCGAGGCGTGGTCACGTGTCGGATTTATGGAGCGATAATGGTTCTAATTTCATAGGTGCGGAAAAAGAAATTAAGAAATTATTTGTTGAGGAAAGGTCTAGTGTAGCTCAAGAGATCGCTTCGTGGCTTTCATCAAATGGTACTACATGGCATCGAATCCCACCCTACACTCCACACTTTGGTGGATTGTGGGAGGCTGGGATCAAATCAACCAAGCACCATCTTAAAAGGGTGATAGGGAACTCAACCCTGACGTTTGAGGAGATGAGTACCGTTTTGTCCCAAATTGAGGCTTGCCTCAATTCGAGGCCACTGACAACTTTAAGTGATGACGCGCAAGATCCATACCCATTGACACCCGGACATTTTCTCGTCGGTGAACCTCTTTTACTTGTTCCGGATGCCAATTACGAAAAGTCATCCATAACTAGTCTCCGAAGATGGCAGCTTGTTCAACGAATGACGCAGAACTTTTGGCGACGGTGGTCGAATGAGTATCTTTCGCAGTTCCTACACCGTTATCGTTGGAATCGTCATTCTCCTGAACCTCAAATCGGGGATGTAGTTTTAGTCAAGGAAGAAAATCTTCCTCCCGCACGATGGCTTTACGGCGTTATTGTTGAGAAGCATACTGGTCAGGATAATGTTACGCGTGTTGTCAGTTTAAAATGCAAAGATACAGTCATTAAGAGACCAATATCTAAAATTTGTATATTACCAGTTAGGAATTAAGTAAGATAATATGAAGGTTAGTTTAAGTTTTGTTTAGTTAAGTGTTAAGTTTTGTTACAGTAGCCATCTATTTATAATTTGTTAAGTTTAATCTATTGTTAGTACTAAGAATTCTGTGATTACAAGTTAACTATGTCTACTTTATTATGAACCGTTTGGTTCATGGTGGGCGGAATGTATAAGTGTTACACTGTTGTCGCTAGATGGCGCTGTGCGTCACTTAGATCGCGCTATGGTTTGGTTGTAATGGCTGGTAGATATTAACTTTATTTATAATTATTGATTATACTATTCTCCGATAGATGGTATTGATAGTATCCTGAATCACGCTATTGTATGTATTTTGTAAATAATTAATACTGATGTTAATTTTATTTGTTTTTCTTAGTTTATACTTTTCGCCAACAGATAGCGCTTAAGTAAAAGATAGATCGCGCTATCGTTTGGCTTTGCTATTTCTATAAGTAGAGATTTATGTTTTGAATTTTTTGTACTCGATCTGTTATC
>DVRM01000329.1:0-10759 GCA_018232405.1 Junonia genoveva | reverse complement strand
AAAAATTACCCGGGTTCGAAAATGTTCAAATACCCGGGTATACCCGGGTACGGGTACCCGGGTCGAAAACCCTAGTTGTCGAACGCTCGTTCGGTCCAAGTTAATAGACAAAATTGCACGATAAAATTACAGTACGCTTTTTGCATCTAGTCTTGTTTTTTTTTATGGACATGTAGTCGAATATAATAACCCTGTTTCCTATTCTTTTTCATTCAGATGACGACATTGTATTGTGAGTCATATTACCTATGTGATATCTTTTGAATTGTTTTATTTTCAATTACTTAAATTGGAGCGGAGAATTTCATGTTTTTGACAGGCAGTCTCGCCTCTGTTAAATACTTTATTATATCCAAAATGGGCTCTTTGTTTAATATTAAAGGGACCGAATGGCATGTCAAAAGTCACAAAAGCACTCTCGTTAATGTCTTTACCATGAATAGCTATAAATAATGTTATAAATGCTGTCTTTGAATATAATATTGAAACTAGTAAATATGAAACATGCCACGTTGTTTGCTAAGTGCTATGACTTGTAAATATTTCGAGATACATTTGTTGAAATCGTTTCCACATTCCTTTTGACACACTATCTTCTTATCGACACTTTTATATGAAATAATAAGTGTTTGTTTCTCCGATATTGCTTATCGTGCGCAAGATATTTTTCTCAATGTCCCGGATAGGTTATATCGCATTCCGATTCTAATACCTACTGTTGGAAAATTTTTGTTCAAGTATTATAAATTCCCTTTGAAAATACAAAAAACTCGAGTGATAACCTGATCTACTTGCAGGAAGGTAAGGTAAGCGAGATCATTATCAAAGGCGCCTTTGTTCCGTGCAAGCCTTTCTACTCAATTGTCAGAGCCTCCAGAGCCAGTTCCTGTTAACATTGTTAACATTGCTTCTAAGGCAAAAGGACGACTTTATATTTAAAAGAAAGAAGTGGGTCAGTTTTTAAAAGAGCTATCTTCATACAACATACCCTGCAGAATTACATTTAAGTTTCTATATTAATATTACTTTTATACTTACATATAAACCGGCTTCGTGATTCTATCTTAGTTAATAAAGCAAAAAATATATAACATGAAAAATGAACATTTATCTCTGAAACCAGAAATAATGATGCGAACAAAAACGTAACTCGTTAGTGTTGGAATTTTAAGTAAATGTAACAATATTTTGTATAACCCTGCCACTGCTATGTTAATTCGTTTCCTATAAAAATTTTGACAAATTTAAAAATTAACATGATACACGTCTAACCCATTTCACTTGTCAAAATAAATGTGGAGTAAATGATTAGCTGTCAAATTAAGTATTTTTACACTCACGACGATGGTAAATGGTTCGTAACGGTTGTATTTGATTGGCGCATGCGAGATACATTTTGAGTGGCGTGACCCGCAAATGATAGATTACGGAATAGGATTCACGCCTTGGAATTAAGTAAAATTATAGTCGAATTCATGACGTGGTTGTGTTGCGTATGTATGTTTAGTAATCTTGCAAAAGTAAGGCGTTTGTGTGAGTGTTATGTCTTCGTCACGGTATAATTTTCATGAATGAAATGACGGCCTCTTTTAAATTTACGTGTTCATAAAGTTTCCATATACATATAATAATTTGACTTTGGTTTTGCGAAATAATCATACAATACAAAAATCTATAAAATGTTATATTGTTGCTCTCGGCCTTCGTCATATTTATTGCGCCTTTGAAGCAATTGGGATGAAATTAAATTATTTGTATTAGTAACTACTTTATTGTTTCATGTTTTATCTATATTTTATATTTTAATAAAACCACACCGTTTTACTCACACAATGCTAACTAGATAATGGCACAAATAAATTTACGAAAATTTTCCGTATTCAGAGAACCGTTTACGTGGCCTTAATTAACACAATTAATTAAAACATAAAATCAAGAAGTATAAATCATGGTACCGTTTTTCTCTTAATTTTAGCTTACTAAGGAATCTTAATATTTACGTCCCAATTACGTTACAAGCGAAAGTTTCAGGGTTACAGAGAGCGAATTCAAGGACCACAATTCGTCTGTGTACCAACAGCAGAACCGCGGCTTCCCAATGAGTTTCACTATCAAATAGCATCTTTTAGTTTACAAAACTAATTAGCGCCTTTCTACGATACTCATGCTGTATGAACGCTTTTGTATTGATGTATCTATCGTACATTCTGACAATTAACGCTTTAATCTAACTTTCGTTAGCATTTCGTGTTTTTTTTATTGCGATTTCGTATTTCGCGAATCTGTAAATGAGTAATTGCAGACAATGAAAACAATAAATGCAAATTTTATAAGCAATGTGTATTATTTGTTGATAAACATTTTTTCATTTTTCATTTTCATTTGTTTTTTTTTCGTATAATAAATGATGTAAAAACAAAATATAATTAAGCTTGGAACCCAATATCCGTTTCAAAAATATCGTGGCTTCTTTTTCAACAATATTTTTGAAGTATCGTAATATAAGACGCTTAAAATTAATTTTATTATTCTTTCTTAATTTAAAAGGGAGATGTATATCAAAAGGGATTTCCTCAAGCAATTTTATCTTTATTTCCATATTATACTTGTGTTTCTTATTAATGTTACAATAACAGCGAAAAGTATGACCTCTGTTTGTGGTTTACATTCAAACGTCAATGGAAGCTTGCGGTTGTATTATTCACATAATATCAGTTTCATGAATAGATTGTGCTAAAACTACTCATTTTTTTTTTCAAATTTATGTGCAGTTTTATTAATAAAGCAAATTATATTTTTGTAATTACACATCGTACAATATGCATGGGTTAAATATTTTTTTAAGGAACGTAAATGCATACTCTTAGTAATTTAATATAGGTACATATAAAAATATAAGATACATATTTATTATATAAAAAGCTAAAGAATTATTCAAATATTATTATATATCAAACCCATTTGAAATAATTATAAAATTTTAGACTCAGGAACAGAGCAATTTAACGCAGGCATAACTGCAAGGGTTAACTAAACTACGAGTACCTATAAATTAACTTTGTTGACAAATTGACTTAGCAGTATGTACTTATGTATAATTTATTACATTTATACGTTGCAATTTGACGCACTGAATCGATACTACAATTACATACAATTACACTTTTTATTAACCTCATGGAATTTAGTTATTGCTTGTTTATTAACGAAATGTTTAGGAATTCCGGTTAGAAAGGCCGAGTAACTGGCGGAGTAATTGTGTAAAACGGTACTAAAAAATAATTACGGACTAACCCGATTAAATATATTTAAAACGGCCGCGTGAATATATACCGGCAATATATAATACGAGCAACATTAGCATTTAAACAATGCGTTGCGAGGCATGTCTTTACGCTCATCTCGTTTTTGTATTCCACAAATAATGTGGTTGCTGTGACGTCTACACAATTGAAAGACCTTGTTGAAACGGATTGGATTTATTAAATTCATAAATGTATTCAATGTCATGAAAACAATATTATTATAATAATTTTTAAGTCAGAGATTTAATTACAATACACTTTATGTAATTGTTAGAATAAAATCATTACACTTCAAAACAAAAAAATTCACCCTTAATGCTGAATTTATAACAAGTATGGCATGTATTAAAAAATGATAAGATTTGTAAAAATACGAAATAATAAAAAATATTTAAAAAGTGCAGTCTGAATCGTTGGATCTGTAAAGATAATAATAAGTCAAATACATTTTTGAAGGGATGTAAAGGAGATCTTACCCATGGGAAATCCCATTGGATGCATGAGTAAGAAATAATATTCAATAAAAATAATATATTAAAACTAGTCTCGACTTATAATTTTCCAACAATTAATGGACTTATCACGTTACCATATTTCTCGAACGATCTACTTAATTATTTTGTGTTGTTTTTCTCAACTCTTGTACAAGTTTAATTGGATTCAACTGTTTGCATTTTAAGTAGTAGTAAAACTAAAATAATTTTAAGAAATGAATATGATGAATAATTATCATGTACGCCCATATAACGTGCAACAACTTTACGACCGACACATTTGAAGCGGAATTGTATGTGAATACGGGTAAATAAAATATTAATGGCATATAAGTGTAGTATATAATGTACGACCCACTTGTGACTATGCAAATACCATGATGTAGTTACAGTGACTGCCTCGAATAATTGTCAGGGATACATTAAATATGAGGTGCGTTCGTAAATATGGAGATCGCTGTGTTATTACTTTAACTCCTAACTACATACGTATTTAGTTGTTGTGTTTAATAAGTAGCGTTCTGTGTTGGTAAATAGATACTCAAAGTTAGAAAAGTAAATGAAAGTGGGAACGTTGTACGTGTTCGTTTGTACAAATACTGTTTGTATTTGTAGGTACGAGTACATACTACGAAAGCATACTAACAAAAATTTTTTTTTGTATATTTTCAGCTTCGTGCTATTATCGTTCGTATCGTTTATTTATTTGTTAATTTGGGTCCGAAAAAATCTGCCGCATTCCTGTGTACAACAATAATTATTATTTAAATTATAATTTAAAGCAATAAGAAACTGAAACAAAAAGTTTTTAGTTTTTAGTAAACATGTTAACTTCATATGGTACACGATATTTATAAAAACTACGTTGCTTATAATATACTTAATTATGTATTTAATTATTGTATTTATGTTTTAGTTTGTATTTTGTAATAACAATAAACTGTGACTTAGAAACTATATTAATTTTTCCGGGTTATTATTTTAAAAGCATTTATTTAATTTGTGGTTGGTATATTAAATTGTATGCCAAGATGTAAGCAATTACGTACCAACTTGTCTAGTACCTACTTAAAAATGCAATCATAACACATCAAGGCTCAACGAAAGTATAACTGTTGTAAATAACGGCCTCGTGTTCAAAACCATGGTTAAAATTAAAACTTACACATTAACACGTATTTTAAAATGTTTCACTCTTATTGGCACTAGCTGTACTTACTACGAAAATTATATAGATAAATTTTAGCTTTATGCCTACCTTGTTACCAGAATAAATTATACGCTTAATTCTATTATCTTGTTTTATTTAGATAGGTATATCAGAAGGTATTTCTTTAAAAACCTTTTATTAAATTAATTTTCTTTTTACCATTATTCATCCTCTATCATAAAATTATTTTTTACCTAAAAAATATCAATATCTGAAACAATATCTAGTGTGAAAATATTAAATTTCGGCCGTTTTTTTCACGTTCGAGGTGTTAATTTTTTGCTCAAATTCAGTCAGAGCTTGTATCTGATACCGATCGTCGCGTGACAGCGCCTCGTCCCCAATAACAATACCTACAGCATCCTCAGTGCTACGATAAACACGATTATCTTTTGATATTCGTTTTTATTGTTTTACCTTGAAAAATAAATGGCGCAATAACCAAATAACGAATACAGAAATAGAGAATCATTGACAGGTGTTGTTTTTGTCTAGCGTGAAAATTATTAAAAGTTATGAAATCGTAATAAAAGATATTCAAAATATGAACAAATTGTTTAAACTTAATTTGTTTTTACAGAAAATTGTTAGCAATAAAAATAGCGAAAAAAACGTTATTTTTAAACCTCTCAGCTAAAAAGATTTTTAAATTTAACTAAATTGAAGCTTCCCTGTAGTTTAACGTTAATCGATAAAGTCAGTTCAAGCTACTGTTCCTAAACTAAAATTCGTGGAATGTTCAAAGTTTAATTAAAGCTGATGAATTCGTTTCAGCGAAATGAGAAAACGATCTCGATCCAAGCAGCCCTGCGGACAAATTTGAATGACTTGATATCGTCGCGTGACTACTAAATGATCTCAGTCTTTTAAACATTTCGACTCGGCTAATTCATCAGTTGTTACACAACGCTACCTAGGCTGTGTGTTTCATTATACCACGTATAGATTATTGCAAATTATAAAAACATTAAAAGTTTCGCTATTTAAAAGTTACGTCGCGGTGAAAATAAACAATCGGCGGCAGTTCCGTTTGTACGACCGGTGCTCGGCTTAATGTCGTATCGCATTAGTAAATTATTATAATAACAGCCGTGACTGTGGCGCAATAGAAAGTGAAACTACAAAATACTCACGATTGACAAACAAACATATTAAACGGATGTGCCGCTGACAGGTTTTTGTTTATACTCATTCGAAAATGATCAATGGCGTAAAACAAAATTGAATAGAATAAATATGAATCAAGGACGATTTCAAACGTTAATCATTTCATTGCTATTTCACGTCCAATGTTCAGATCAATTTAAGAAAAAAAATGGTACAGCTACCAAGAATACATCACATAATCTTATCAATCAAAAATTACTCATCGAATACATATTTCCGCGATAGCAAACGAGATACTCACGTATTTCACAATAACAAAAAACTGTTATCAGTGAAAACTTGAACAGCGTTTATCATCGAAATTGACAGAGTCTCACTATCAGCACTTAAGTCACATCGACATTCGACATTTGTAAGCTACGCTATCAGGGATATCGGTTCTGCGTTTATTTATAGCGGATTTTTGTTTGATGATATCGCTGCAGCTGCACCGAAACCTTAAAAACATGTTTTTTTGGTGGATAGTTAAAATTATATTTGAACTTAAGACTTCGATTTTTTTTATTAAAAAGGTGGCCTTACGATTATTGCTCATTTTATAAAAATGTTTAATCGAAATTTGCTTAAAGTATTTTGTTATAATATGACAAATGCCTAATAAAAAAATGCAATCCTATTAACCTACAATTTCACATTTTGAGACTGCTATTATTTTTTTAATTAATGTAGTTAAGGAAATGCATAGGTAAGGTATTGTAACATATATTCATATGTATGTACGTCTTGCTTAAATACAGTATCTAAACCTTCTCAGTTGGCTTAGTTTGACTCGGTAATCTATCGATCTGTCCATAAAATTAGTGTCATGATAAACAGAGGTAGCGCTTGTGATCTGAAAGCAAAAATAAAGAAGATAAAAGTAACATCACAGATTAAAATGAAAAGTTTGAAACACTCGTAAATAATTGTGTTTTTGCAGAGATTTTTTTTTAAGAAAAGATAAAAAAAAAGTATTCGAGAAGAAAGCGCTATATTTGCCCCACGGAGATAAAATCGTCGCTTACGAGAACCATTAAAGACCCTACCTATATGTTATTTTGAAAACAACGATAATTCCTTATAAGCGCTGACGTTACGTGCGATAACCTCGTTTCTATTTGCTCTAGATCTCGTCTTAAGTGTGACTGATGATAGCTTCGAGTACCTTCGTTATCAAAGAAACGCGAGATTTCTAATAAAAACACTTCTTACTTTACAACCGCAACGTGCATCGAATTGCCGACTGACATATCAATGACACGAGATATAGGTACTATACACACATAATTATAGTACATATTATACACACATGTATAATCTTGTAAATTGTACACATTAAATAATAAATTAATAAATATTTCTTTAATGATAAAAAATCTGGATCAGTTCGCCTGTTAACATATAAATTAATGCATTGTGCGTTAAAAATGTAACTAGATATTTGGATTGAGATCAGATTTTGTAGGGTTTCAAATCTACTGTTTATATCTCAAATGGCATAAATTAGAAAAACATTTTTACTAAAACACGGATTTAACTGTGGAACATGAAAAAATAATAGAACACCTAATTGTATTTTATAATAGACAACAAACTACATTTTTACGTAGTCAATTGTGTTTAACTTTTCTTTTTATTTATTTATTTTTATTAAATTCTTTAAGTCTAGCTTTTGTATGTTCGTGTACCTACATTGACTAATCTATTTCTAATCTTAATCCTGTATTATTAAAAATTAATTTCAGATAATTAATTCAATTTACGTATTATGTAAATCGAATGTTTCTATCGAACATTAATTGATTAAATTTCACTTTTCACTAGAACATTTGCTTGTTATTACATCAAATAATAAAAACGTTATTGTAGCGAAATGGTCTGCGCACAAAGCAACACACAAATAATAAATAATTGAATTCAGAATTAAAATATGACGGAAAATATTTACACTTAAAACGAATATTCTATCTTGATGCAAAGGGTGACGTCATATCAATCATAATTTCCCGTATTAAAATGAGGGATGTAATATAAACCTATAATTTTTAATTAAAAACCTTTGACTCGCTTCAATTATTTTATAATATATAATCTAATAGTTCTCAAAAGATCTCGCATAAAATCCTTCGAAATTATTTCAAACGTTACTTACTAATACATACTACTTCAATTGCCCATAAAGTCTCACTCGATACTTCGCATGCATAATTATCATCTTCATTTGGATTCAATCCAAACACACAATTACCTAATAATATGTTTAATTCATGTTATGCGAAAACGTGCTGGAGCCCTTAATTCCTTTACCCAAATCCAACGTAACTACTGATTGGTAATCACGAGCGACAGTCACTTAATCGAAAATCGTGAATTGCCACACCAATAAGGTACGCGTTCGGATAATTAAACACCGTTTAATTGCACCAATCTATTTAAGTATACATTTAGTGTCAAAATAAATTCTTAAAGTGGACTTTTCAAATGTAATTTATAACTACCTACTATTGATCACTGGGTAAAACGCTGAATTAATCAATGAATGCATAAAGTTTTGCCTTTACATAACCAATCCTGTAGTTCAGATTATTTAAAAATTAGGAGTAACTAATAATTTTTTCTATTGTTTCACAGACGGGCGGTGCAGACAGCGCCCAGCGGCGGCTCTGGTGGCTCTGGCATGGAGTGCATGCAGCTGCGCTCGCCCCCCGGACCCTTCCACTACCTCATCTCGGAGCAGGCTAAGTCTCTCGTAGCTTTACAGGTAATTCGTAAAGAAACTACTACATAATTCATTATAAATAATAGAAATATAATGATAATATTGACTTTTCAAAACTTTATTTTCAACCAATTTTTGTATGACCAATTTCAGGAACTCCAGAATGAGGTCGGGGCACTGCTCGAGTTTCGCGATCTCGTTATCGAGACATTCCCAAACTTGCGTTCTAAAATGGCGCCATCGACACCGGCGAGCGGGACGCGCAGGGACTGGGAACCCGGAGTGCGCGTGCGGCGGAAGCTCGCCGGCGGCAGCGGCGACACGGCGAGGACTAAACCGCAGCCATCAGTACAAGACTCCGGATTCAGCACCGAAACGTCCTGTGGCAAAGACGCTCACTCGTCAGCATCCGCGTCCGCCTCCGCATCGCGCTCTCGTCCCCTCGAAGATGAGCTGTGGGCACTTCTCGACGTCATACAGCGGAAGGGTGTTAGATTACGAGACGAAGCCGAATTGTTACGAGGGGAGCTCGATGAAAGGCATTCAGAAACAGCGGAGGAGTCGTTCGCTCGAGCGCTGTCGACGGGAGGCGGGGACTGTACGGACTTGGTGCGGCTGCGGAGCGAGCGAGACGCGCTGCTGGCACACGCGGCGCAGCTGGAGGCCGCTGCAGCCGTCAGCCCACCGCCCGCGCCCACCACGCCGCTTGGAAGACTCGACGACGCGCTTGAGACGCCGTCCCGACCACCGCGCGTCCCCACACCGGACTCGAAGAAGTTCGCTGCGATTCTCCTCGAGAGTAATCCCGTCGAACTTCAAAGACAACTGCTCATCTCCACCGTTCAGAATCAGGTTGGTTAACTCACTTATCCATACATATTACCATCTTTATCATTTAGTAATAAATATTTAAAAATTTAAACTATTTGCAGAATAACATCACCGAAAATTGTTGAATAAAATGTAACCATCAACTTCTTTTGTAATATTCTGAATAGTCGTAAATTGACAAATTATATAACACATCAGCTATTTGTAGTTTTGCAAGTCACCAAATACCAGTAGAATGATGATTTATTTGAGTCTTTAAAAACCACTGTACGATTGTTAATGATGAGTCATACGAAGGAGACGATAGGTGGAAAGATTGCACAAGATCGTTAGTTTCTTTCTCAGCTTTCTCTGCTTGTTCAGCAACAAATACGTGAACTTTATAACGTAAATACAAAAATCTCTAACCGTGCGAATTAAGCTGGAATTAAATGGGTCTTTACGATAACAACCTTCTAATAAGCGAATGTACGTTATATAAAACGCTTAGTGGAGTTAAATTGGAAATTCTGTACCATTCTTTATCCTTGTAATTTAGTCTAATTGCGGAATGAATGAGGCAAAACTTTAGGTGCAATTTCTCAGCGACTAAACAGCTTGTTGCACTAACGAGTGTCTCCCTGAGTCCGTGATGTAACGAAGATTTCGGCAGAATTACGCGCGACGATAAAGCTAATGAAGTGTGGCGGAAACAATCGACAATCACCAACATTTACCATTCACTGGGTACTTAGATGTCTTTGTTTGTCTACAAAATCTTCATTCTCTTAAAGTTTACTTTTCTTGAAGCTTTGGTTTTTTTTTATATTCGTTGATGTTTCTAACTCCTGTGCAATGACACAAATTAAAAAATTGGACACAATACATGAAGAAATTTAAAATCGCTATAACCCATTGTTATCCTAATTGCCTTCAAATATTTACTAGTTGCGATGAGCCAAGAATTACATTAGTGGCAAACAAAGATAGACGAATGCCAGATATCAGTGTAAAAGACGACATCCATTTGTATGAGTTTTGAAATAAATTTCATAACCCCGAGGTTTCTTTGACG
>DVRM01000328.1:0-10762 GCA_018232405.1 Junonia genoveva | reverse complement strand
TACGGCCTCCCACGCTGATTCCCTCCCTCTCCGTGTTCCACGCGGGACACGTTTCCAGCGTGTACTGTTGCTTGCTTACTGCGTTGTTAAGTTAGGTTGAGAATAATTAGAAGATTGTTCTGCGTAGTCCGTATTGCAATTACAGTAACAATTTGTAGAAATGTTTTTGTGTCTTGTCTTAAGATGAATGGGACGTTTTATCGGTTTTACACATTGCGAATTTCGATTTTGGAACTTGCTACAAAATATATAAAGTTTTGATATAAGTGTTGGGCACATATTCATATACATACATTTAGTAAAAGCTGTTATTTTGATATTGCAAACAAACATTTCAACTTTTACCTTTTTTTTATTTTTCACATCATAATTTTTCGTAACTACTAAAAGCTCTAACGCCACGGACACAACAAAGCTGTTTATGAGAACAAAGCTTCACAACTATAAAACATTTTATTTTTTTTAATAGCTTGTCATTTAGATAAATAATTTTACAAAATTATTTAGACTTGAATAAGCCCAGAGCCAGATTTACGAAAAAAATCTATTTTCAGGGGAATAGCCGTTTCTAGAACAATGCAGAATAATTGAACAATATTCATTGCGAGTATAATTCTTAAAAGAACTTTTTAATACTAAACCATAAAAAATACAAACAGAAAACTACTCTTCGGGACTCATTTACATTTCCTATTCGCTCTGTAATTTCAGCTCATTATATTGTACGAGTAGAAAATGTGAAAAAAATGTGTTTTTATTGCTTTATTAGCCAGAAGCATCTAAAGCGGCGCTTCATCGAATCTATCGTATAGATAGCTGCCCGCGACTTCGCCCGCATCAAACAATTTTACAGGTTTTTTTTTATTGTTATGGTATAGGTGGCAAACGAGCTGACAGATCACCTGATGGAAAGTGAATCCTGTCGCCCATGGACATTTGCAACACCAAAGGAGTTACAAAATGCGTTGCTGGCCCTTTAGGGGGTATGGAGGGGGATTGGATGGGGAATTAATGGGGAAGGTGTGGGGAATTGGGCCTCCGGTAACCTCACTCACGCGGCGAAACACGACGCGAGCATTATTCCACGCCGGTTTTCTGTGAGGCCGTGGTATCACTCCGGTCGAGCCGGTCCATTCATTTTGGTGAAGTATAAATAGCAATAACTCTTCAAAGCGCCTATGTGGCGCCTACATAGCATCATTTAATTATCATGTTAATTGAATAGATAATTATGGCGGAAACACGTTTGTCCTAAGGTCGTAGGTAAATATAATATATGTATCTTTTTACGATCTAAATGTCCTCGTATCTTGTAACAACAAGTGTAAACGATTCACTCTCAATGGCCCTCATAAAGGTGTTAGATCAGACAACGACAATTTTATTAAATAATAACCTGTAAGGCTATTTTTTTATAAAAAAAAACTTAAGCACGATAATTTTTAACACAAAATTCGAGTACTATAAAAAATACTCTATCTAAAATTTCCTACAGTGCACAACATCTGACTAAAGACACCCTCCCTCAAGCGAATAAGATAAAGCTCACACATTCACAGAAGCTTTGTATGTGTGCTCGAAAATTCAGGTGCCATACCCGTTCTCCTCGACGCCATGTTTGTTTATCTGCTGTCCCTTTCTTACACGAAGGAAACTATATGAGCGGTGTGAATTGAAAAATGTAGTGTTATCTCATTCGCTCAGAGTAGTGGCATCGATAGCAGATTGGGTTCTTTTGATTTGAGAAGGGGAATGAAAAATTTAAAAGTTCCGCATGGCGGAGCGTCCGACGCATGTGAACAATATTGGAATATTTTTGCTGATAGCCTCGAATAAATTTCATATGTAATTGGCAGACCAATGCAAATAAAATATGGAATATACTAGATGTGCAATTTTAAAATGAAATTTGAAATTTTATGGCGTTATGTGAATGTATTGAAGACGTTATCATACCTTTTTGGCAGCGTCTTGTAAATTTTATTTGATATCTCCTTTTAAACCATCTTGATGAGATCTGAAACAAAAAACAATAATATAATATTTAATTTGAATATTTTTTTTAAATAATGTTTTCAGTAGGTACAAATTTTTCAAAATCAATTCATCAATTCAAAATCAAAATTCGATTATATTTTTTTATATTTTAATTTTGCGAGACAAACAGAGACCTATTTAATTATGTACATAATTTTGTAAAATATCAGGAGAAAGAAGTTGGGATATATGCACATAAAAAGTCATTAAGAAAGTATCACCATTTTTGAAGAATATAAAAACATAAAAATTATTTTGGAAAGGAAAATGGAATGGAAAACAATTTCTTTATATAATATAGCGGTATAAAACAACGAAATATCTTGGATCCGATGAAAATTAAATTCGAAATTGAGACGTACCTACTCGTAGACATGTCAAGATATCTTATATTTTAGATGCACAGAAAAGCATTTTATAGTATAGCGGGTAAAACCGTGATATACAGCTAGTTTAAAACATATTTTTCATTCATATTTAAATAACCTTTAGTGCTGGACGCAGCTGTTTTTCAGGCTAAGCAACTCTGGTCATAAATTAAGCCCGCACCACACTGCACTAACGTCGATTATTTACAGCCCCACGATAATCTCTACTAAGTGCACGTTTTACAGTATCCAGGACCTTACCACTTCACTTTATGGTAAGTTAAGCTAATATTAAATAGTTAATTTATGTATGTTCTTCAACAACTTTAACCTTTCTTTTAGCGAGAACGTCGACGCCAGTGATACACACAGCGGCAGTTTTAACACTATTTCCCTTTATAATAATATTCTTATCAATTACAGGGACGTAATTTAGTTTGGAGGGTATTTCCAGTGAATGTGACTCAGTTGTAGAGACTTTTTAATTATTATTGTTGATTTAATCGGTACTCATGCTTATTTATATATAAATATACCTATTGATTAGCAGCGTAAGTACATATTTGTGTTTTCTTATTGAACTTTTGCTTACAATTAGCTAAATGTATATAAAATTACGAGATCAGTACGAGCGAAGTCGCCGCTCATCAATCAACAAAGTTTTACACCTTTTCAGCAAAAAATAAAGCAAGGAAAGATACACAAAGGAAGGGGAAACGATTTTACACTTCCGGTTCTTCCACCCTCTGAACAAAACGTAGCTATACTAGCTGTAAATGTACCACCTCGGTCAAACCAGTCCATGTACGAGCTGTAGTAAGTTACTCCACTACAACTAAGCTCTACCACAAAAAAAAATATTCCTACGAAGATATATAGGAGAATATAGGGGTTAGGGTGTTCAAGGATTGTTCTCTGCACAAAATAGTACAAATTTAAATAATAATATGTCACAGCGGGCCTTGCAACGTTGCAAAGAAGTTATATTGCTTACAATAAAAAGTAATTTACTAGGCAGCCTTACGGAGGTCACGACGCAGCGAGGGCCCGGGCCTCAGTCACACGCCCATGATTGATACGCAATAAACTAAATTTATTACGAGACCGCTATAAACGCGATCATGAATGGCTAATCATCTATTAATCGCAATTTAACGCATCGACACTGTCAAATAATACTCGAAAGAACAAGCGATAAAAGTTTATTGCACCATATTCCTCGCGGCTCGTCTACCCGAGCCTTAATTATTTACCCCGTGCTATAAAAATCCATTAAAGCACACGGAAGGAGGCACAATAGTCCATAACCTACCGCAAAACTTTGACATTACAACGGCTCGATTGTTTCAATGTTTATCAAATAAAATTTATAGTACCTAAGGTTACGAGTGCAGTGTGTATGGTCGTCGACCTTTAAATTGCCTGATTACGCATTTTTAATGGCTGAACGGGATTTGTTGATATTTTATGGCCGCCGATAAGAGTTTACTCATTGTTTCAATAATACCGCTGATAATTATATATTTATTGATGAATTCGACATTTATATTTCATTTATATCACAGATCGAGATATAAGCACACGTTTCTAATGAACATACATAGATATAAAGTCTTAAAACACTAAAGATTATTTTTTTGCCTACTTAAATTTACATGATATCAAAGTAATTAGCATAGCATGAACGACTAGTATCACTATGCCGTGTACAAGGCTATGTTCTACATACACAGAATATACAATTTATAAACGAAACCTAGAATAGACGAGATTAGATAGAACACAGTAAGGAAGGCGTGCGATCCGTTCCATTCAAAGGCGCAACCGTATCGATCGTCCAAACACCGGTTGTTTAGTGATGTTGTAAATCAAATCATCAATTATCGACAAGCGTTTACACTCGTGACGCCGCCGAGTAAACAATCTGGACGTTAAAACTGCTACCTACGTTTTACGACTATTCAATTTGGGGGAAAATCGATTTTATTCGCTTGCTTTCTAATCGATTCACGTATAAAGTCGCTCGTAGATTACGGTGGCGTGTGTATTCTAATTTTTTTACACGAGGAAGTGGTTGGCGGATACGCATGGTTGGATGCAGGGGCTGGATAAACAAAATCGAAACTGGTGTTTAGATATTCCCTATTCCTATTCTAAACTGGGATTTTTTAAAGTTACACACTATCGTATATATATCTTTAAAAAACCCAGTTTTAGATTAGTAGATTATTAGTAATATAATATATAATATAATTATTATATTTATCAGGAATTTAATTACAACATACAATGTAATATAATTTCAGCATAAGCTCGATCTAAGATTAAGGTCAGGTGATTGTAATGCCTATCTTAAGAAGTGAGTTTCCTTTTTGAACCTTTGGAAAACAGACGTATAAAACAAAGTCTGTAGTTCCATTCTATGGCTATTACCAACCTATATTAAATTCTATTTCAGACAATTATTGAAATGAAAACTGTTTAATAGTTTTTGATAACACTAAAAATTTTGTGTGTGACACTGCGACACATTATTTTAAGTGTGACTTTTATTTTTAACACTAACCCTTGTAAAATAATTCAAGATGTAACAACTCACCAGAAATACACGACAGGATAGACACGGCAACACATATTAACAAGGCTATACATACTGTATGTATATCTTTGAAATTAAGATCTTTATGAAATCCAATTAAAATGTTAACACTTCGATGTATAAAGTTAATTCACAAGCGTTCGGCGATGAGCTATCAACTAAACTGAGGCGGTGCCCGTCCACAATTGTATCACATATTTATGCCGCTAACAAAACACTAACAAATTGATATGTTTATCTACAAAGGACAATAAATTCATTCAGCAAGGGCCCACCCTTTAGCGGAGGGATCCACCCTTCTGATTAAAAAAATTACAAAATATTACATAAATAATAAAAAAGTCCATCTCCCCCGACTGGTCCCCATTGTGATAGATAATTTTGGTCGACTCATAGTTCCGGCGCAATGGTCTGTGAAGCACGGAAGATGAAATATTATACATTATTCATGATACATATTTTAGTAAATACATAACAAAAAATGTGTGTGAACTTAAGAGAACATTTTAATTCTACATCAATACACTCTGTATTGAGATGTAGAATTAAATTCTCAATTCTGTAACACTTCTGGCAATGTATAACAAATCAAAAATCGTCATACACTGAAGAAAAGAAGCAAATTATAACTTACAACTAAAATATCAGTGTCTATGACATCAAAAATACTAATTTTGTAATTACGACCCGCATTTCTCACACACTTCCACCCTTTCATATTTCTCATAGTCAATAATATTAAATCTGGTTTTACGTTTAAAAAAATAGGGGTATTCTATGTTTTAATTTCGATCGTGATAGTTTGATGGGAAAAGTTTTAATAGCCGTGAGCGCGTGTAATTGAAGTCGTCAGCTAATTGGTCACGAGAGACCCGCGAAAGGGTGTATTAGGGGGGAGCTTTTAGTTAGTTTCTTAATGATGATGGAAGACGCCATTTATTAAAATGGTACGCGTATTATCTTATGTAAAATGGAGAACATCACTCCCTTGCTACAAAATATAGATCACTTATTTACTTAAACGCTGAAGTATTCGTATTATATAAAACAAACTACACTTGACGAGTTGACGGTCACAATTACAAATAAATAGATTCATATTTGAATATAGGTACAGTTTAAGAAGGTATATTATCTCTCTGCATCTGTATAAGTAAATAAATACCAACATAAAAGTAATCCCTCAGTAATATATTCAAGTAAAGTCTCATGTAGCTGTCCGATCCTTAAAAGTACCGGCTTAAAAAGCCGTAGAGATATCCAGCCGATTCAGATTACCCGGCGTCTAAATTTAAACGGCGTTTTTTGTTACCGGTTAGTTTCGAGCACTAATTCTGAATGTTTACGACTCGCTCGCCAGACCAACCCGTTCCAGTATCCCACGCCACCGAAATGTCCCTTCACACAGGCGATCGTCAGTGCGACGAACTCCAATAAAATGTGCACTAAATTATACAAATCCTCCTCATACTAAAATTGGTTGACAATAATAAACTGAATGCGAAAAAAGCTCCTGCAACTGAAATTTTGTATTATTATATGTGAATATTGCAGTTTCAATTTTAGAAATGAAAGTCACTAACGTTTGTTTTTTTTTGTATTTAATGTGCTTACTGAAAGATCGATTTCAAGTGCAACATAGAATTATACTAACATTTTACGAATTTCTAGAAAAAAGATTGGAAATTGAACTAATTGTTCAGAACATATTTCCCTCATCGTTATAGTAATGACATCCGTGTGAAAGAGGTTTTAAGTCATTCCCTTTTACCTCCTACAGACCAGGACGTCGTGTTTGGAACATTATCAAAATAAGGTTGAATAAAATTTATCGATAATGCTCGCATAACGAACCCGATTTCAGAGCTCTCTGATTGGCCAACGAAATACTTGAACGAAATATGTGAGTGCATAACCGTGTACTATATAAAGAAATACCGGTTGCTTTATCTGAATAATTTATCGTATAAAATGTTGATAGACGCATATAGGTATGAAATACCTTACTATTTTATAACAAGGTATAAGCAACTTTTTGTATACTTTATGAATACTTAATGGAATTGATAATGAACAACATTTCTAACGTGTAACATGTCGGAAGTGAGTGTCTAATAAAATTAAATATTCATGTCGTATAAAACTAAATTGATATTAAAAAGGTTATTAAATAAGACAGTCGCTCCTTACGAAAGCAGTAATCGCGAAACAACAGCAAATGTCAATGAAACCCGAACCACGCCGCGAATGCCTACTGCCTAGATTTTAATCGCACTGTAAACCGGGCACGCGTTGGGCAATCATAAGTTATTCGTTATAAATCCTAACTTTTTATGTACCACTAAACTGTTTTATTGGTTATTAACACGTGTTTGAACGACTAAAAGACTAAAACATTTGTAGAAAAGTACGATCATTAACATATGAGTGTGATGGATTACCATTCGGATATTTCGGTTTATATTATGGTTCACCAGGTGATTATGGCTATATTTTATTTTATTAGTTGAGTAATTTAGTGCATTGTAGATTACTGAACGTTTATACTTTATTAAACGAACGTTTAGTTGAGCCGGTTATGAGATATTAATCTTTATGATTATGATTATTTGATTGCACATTAATTAACATTTATTATGTTGGTATGTAATTATAATTATGCTAAATTAACACATATAAATGTGTAAAGAAAATATATTTATGTTCATAAAACTTATGAATAGGTGAGTTTTTTATTTAGGTCAATGTGAAATCAATGAAAAAATTAAGACTTTATATGGCATCAAATTAACATTAATAACCGACATAAATCAATTATTCGTTTCAAACAGTCATCGACTTTTAAATCGTAATAAAATGTACAAACGGCAGTCAATTTATTTATTGCCTTAAAGTTGTAAAACGATATTACACGCCATAATGACGTGTGTTATTGGCATTTATTTTAACCATTTTACCATCGTTGACCACTTTATCGTTTATGGTAATAGTTAAATTAACATCAATTAACGAAATGAAACTCTAGCTCCCAGAGCCATTATACAGTAAAATCTTAACATTTCACATAAGTACTACTACCTACTTTACATCGAGAACTTACACGATGCAGTTTCTTAGTAGACAATAATTATAGGTAACTTATTATTCATAATATATTCAGTACTTACTACCTATATTTCCTGCTCTAGGTACAACATGGCATTTAGTAATAAAATGCTATGTACAACCACTTTAATGAACTATGTACCAGTAGTCTCTCTCTATATAAATATAAGTAAACTACGAGCGTAATATAAAGTAGGTATATGCGATAAAGTAAAGCGAAACTATGTACCTACCTTGTGAAGTAAAACTGCTCCAGTCTCACAAAACCTGTCAGTCAAGTACATAAGGCAACATTGTTGTGCAATATACCACATGCGTTGGACCATATAAATTTGCGCCTGATTTATTTATTACTCGTACGAAATGTCAACAATGAGACCATTTTAAAAGTGAAACGAAAAGGATTATTCAAAGGGTGTCCGAGCATTGTACGTTTGCCCGGTTATGCAAATCAGTACGCTGAAACCGAAAGTGTGGCCCCGACTCGACAAAAGGACAATAAGTTGCATAAGCTTTTCATAAATTATCAATACGTATTAGATAAATTACGATCCTTTGTAAAGGAGCTACAAAAAAAAAAAAACTAGTTCGAATGAAACAATAGACCGAAATCATTGCTTACATTATCCGTTTTGTCCTTTCCGATTTCAAAGGGTAAGATTAGCATATTATTGGTTTACATTGTCTGTCAATATTTTTGTGTTTTGCGGGAAACGAAAGTAATTTCGGTTACGAAAGTTCTAAGGCATTTGCATGTTAATAGTTCGAACTCGGCTCTGATGTGGAGTGGAGCAGTCATTGCGTGATTTTTGCATATTTCGTATCGAGTTATCGGGGAGCGTGAGCACGAAAGGAATTCATAAATCGCGATCGTGTCATACACATTTTGATAAGTGCGTTACCAGTGTTGTGATTTACGTTCAGGTATGTTCGTGTCACCGGATAGTTAAGTTTTTACGGTCACGATAGTGGGGCTGAGTGGAGTCGACGATTTGTTTATCGGTTATGCCGAGGCGACGACAGGCGATGACGCGGTATCAGAGTCATGTAAAGTAGATCTCTTTATGTGTGTCACCTTTAGTGCCCTGTTTATTACCTCGGAGCAACGCTTGTATCACACAGGAACGCGGTTCGATTGAAAGTTTTATTGAGTAAATAGTAGTCGTATCTACTTTTTGAGTGTTTGTTTCAGAAGGTATTTAAAAGGTTTTTTCCACTTATGGAAAACCATTGCAAGTCCTATATATACAGGGTGTCCCAGAAAGTGTGGATCAAATCGAACAGGGGTGAAGGGGAGGTCATTTGCCATCTCCTGACCTCAAAAGTTGTAATCCGATTTTTTGTAGTTTAAAAGTATGTAATTTGCAACATTATAAATACACACGGGTTGAATAGATACATGATTTATTTTTTTTAACAAGGTGACCCCTTCACCTCTGTTCGATTTGATCCACACTATCTGGGACACCCTGTATTATCTCATAACTGTTAAAACAAATTTAAATAGATTTTTATCACAATTTAGAATGTTATACACAAACGCCACAGTTGCCTGGTCGTCAATAGTTAGAAAATCGAATATCTGTCACTGTCCATAGTTTTGTAATGGCGGCGATATAAAAATTGTAACGTTCTTTTACAGACAGCTTTCGATGCATTTTGTGAAGGTTTCTATTTTGTATTGTAATACTGCTGACCGATTTTTATATTTTTTAACTGGAATCTTTTTTCGAATGTGTAATCCTTTTTACTTTTATTTTTGTAGTAGGTACCTACACTTGTACCTATAGTAGAGAATTTATTTTGTAACTGAGGCGATTTTAGTGGTTTTTAGACTTTTTTTGTCTAGCCGAAAGTATAGATTTAAAAGCGTAATCTAAGTATTAATTTTCGGGAAGTGATTCATGCTGTAAGTAATTTTCTTACACTCTGGATCGTTCTCCAAAAAGCAAGTGTTCTTCCTAAACATTTAGAAAAAACTCAAAGCCATTTACTTTATACCCTCTAAAGAAACGTGTTTACCAAAATAAAGAAACATAAAACCAAAACAATATTAGAAGAACATTTACCAAAGATAAAAACAACTTATCCATCAAAGCAACAACATCAAATATTATCCATGCAAATGCAATACGAATTTTAAGTGTGTTTGTGTGTTTGTCAAACGGAAAGTATGTAAATAGCAACATCGGAATACATACGTCGATAACTTGGGATGCTTCAATATTTGTGCAGTGGAATTGAAGTCGCAGTTATGAATATTGTTAGATATGTTGGGTTGGAACATGTTATGCTTAGGGAATTAATGATTTCATGTATAGACGTCATGTTTTGCTAATAGATGGCGTTAGTTGTCTTTTGGTTCTCACTTACACTTTATTTTTCATTTTAATCTTTTATGTACTTTCACCTGTCTCGATGTTTGTCTTTTGATCTAATTCCCGGTTTCCAATTTAGCTGCAATTTTGCATGCATATATATCAATGCAATATTAGCATGATATATAACCGATGATTAAGGTGGTATGTGGCCATGGGAACTCCGTAATTAAATGACCGAAACCCCATCGAGTTAAACTTGTTTAATTCGTTTTGATAGTTGAGTACTTTGATACTATATATGAGTACTTTGATACTACTTTGATACGTCAGTC
>DVRM01000327.1:0-10769 GCA_018232405.1 Junonia genoveva | reverse complement strand
CTATGACGTCGACCGACCGCCCGCAACGACCACGGGCCTTAGGTGGAACGGCACAGAGGGTGTTACAATCGTTGCGGACGTTTAGTGGAACGCACCCAAAATGTTTTTACCTATAAGCATTGCACCCGTGCGAAGTTGAGACGGTCGCTAGTAATGAATATTTTAAACCGAATAATAATCACTTTGTTTTCGGTGTTATTAAGGTTTTGTAGGAATATTGAAATAAAATTATTCAAAGTAAATATGTTTTAAAACTTTATTTCGAACATCACAAATATTTCGACATAATTAAAAGTAGTTTTACAGTTAAAAATCCATGGGCATCAGTATAAAATAGTGAGGTTTAAAATTATCATCGAGCAATATGTTTAGAAAAATATCGTGTAGTTGGTAAAGCAAGAAATATAAATATACAGTAAAATGTGTTAAAACTTTATAAATTTAAAATTTAGCCGCTTTTATTTCATTACTCAATCTATTTTTCTGGACATCAAGTCACAATTTGGGAATCAATCCCTAACACGATTCACACAGTATAAATAAATAATTAAAAATAAAAACACTTATTTTTTATTATCAGCTGTCATAGTTAATTATGAGACGCCTAATTAAAAGGGTTAAAACTTGTTATTAAAATTGATTAAAATGTAAAGTTACTGGAAATATTAAAACATTAGTGGTAACTGGTTAGTTTAAAAGAAATTCTTAATATATTACCTTTAAATATAGATATAAATAGGTTTTTTCTGTCACTGTAAAAATGATTTTTTTTCTGTTAGGTATAGTCTGTTCATGATAACGTATGGGGAAACAAAACGCAATGGGTGATAAAATGTTTAAATTAAATTCACTACAAAATGGTAAAGGAATGTGAAAACACGAAAATAATTGAGAAAAAAAAATGACAGTAGATTTGTGCAAAAGCAACAATTAAACACTTAAAAGTAAACTAATATTCAAGATTTTCAAGTCAGCACTGACGTTGGGCTCATTTAAGAACTATGTTAGTTTGAGACAAATAAAAAAAAAACGTTAAAAATTAAGTTGGCATAAAATTTTCTAACGTCTAACTGGACTAGCTCCTTCATTAAACCTAATTTAAATAACTCAAGGGCCGACAAGCCTAGAATACGAAGAGAACCATTTAAATGACGTATGAATTTATGAAATTGAATCAATAAGTCACCTTGGTTTGTTTTAATGATATTAGTGATGTGAGTAAAATCTAGTTTTAGGCAGAGATAACACATATTGTACTAAAAATAATATTTTCTATGACATTTTAGCAAAAAATGCTTGTAAAATTGTGATGAACATGTTATTCGTATAATAGACTTATAGACCCTTGCTTAATATGTTAAAACATTAAAATATTACTAAAAACTTATATTAAATCAAAACTTAAAATACATACAAATATCAATATAAAGTACTCAGAACAACTAAGCGTATTACGGGCGTTGTGCGGGTGTTCAACAGATTCGAAGATATAATCTAACACTGAAGTATTAAGATTTGTGTTTCTGAAACGACTATAAATAGATATACAATTAATTACAGAACATACTAGCTATATTGTTTAATTTGATCATTTATATGTATATAGATTGTATCAATTCTATAAATTCAGTCAAACACAGTTGATTAAAGTTAGTATTAACAATTACATGTTGGTATAATCGTTTCATCGCACAAAACTCAACTTAAACTATTAAATATACGACAACACGTTTTGTACTTTAGACTTCTAATATTAACTGTAGTTAAGGCCACATTTAGTTAACTTATCTAGTTTCATTACACTATTTTGTGGACATTTTTCACTCACACTAAGCACAATCACTTTAGTTTTTGTTAAGATTCACTATCGCGTATGCTGTCTTCGGTGGCTCGTCGTATGTCAGTGAGCGGGTTGCCGTGGACCCGGAACCTGTAGACGCAGGTGTATGTGGGGTTGCCGTGGTTGCTCTCAACCCGTAGCTCTATAATATCATAAGCTACGGGGTATTCAACACCATCAATGTTTATCGATTTAGGATATTTCACTGGGAAGTACTGTATTGAGGTGCCGTTCGCGTCGTACATGTATTCGCCGAATAGATGTGGTTCCGGATCCATTTCACCGTGCAAGCCCTGGAATAAATGTCTAAATATTACCTATGTCTTGCTTATTGTTTATTTTTTTACAGTAAATTATATACTTTTTGTTAAAGCTGTTGGTCAAATTCAAAGCAGTGCTCATGCATCATGCATTATTATGAATCCAATATGATAAAATTTTGTTTTAGTGTTAGTTATTATTATACTTACCTACAAAATATTTGAAGTTTATCAAACAATTTTGGGAACTGTAATTCATGATGCCAAGTTATTCCATGCTCATGCAGTTGTTTATGACACACACATTTATACAAAATAATGTTAGTGACACGTTTACATTGCACACACGGACATTTTATATATTTGTATAAAAACTTACGTATACAGAGAAGTTTTTAGGCGCCGATTCAATTTTCCCTTCGACGGCCAGCAAGCGGGACATGTGTTCTAGGGAGAAGCCGGTGACTTCAATGATCGCGTAGGTCCGTATCACTAAAAATAATATAGACATTTTTAGTTAGAGTTATTGCTTACAACGCCACCAGGTGAGCAAAGCGTTACCAATATTTTCTTACAAAATTGAGTATTGGTGTTTTGTTCCATCTCAAATATTATATGGTTATTTTTGGATATAGAAAATGACTTAACATATATGTATTATAAAATAGGAAATAATATCGATATAAATGGTGAAGTACGTTATAATATTTCGCGTGTCCTGTGTTACTCTACAGCTCGTATTTCTGTATGACAAGCATGGTGCTGATGCCTTTGAACGTGCACCTGTATTGAATTCGAATTAACCTTTGCTGAATCATGCCTATAAGCCATTTTCAACTCTAAAGTATGCAAACGTAGAACGTGTTCTATAATGTAGACTATTACATATACTTCTTCCCTGACTACGCTGCATATAAATAGCCTATTCTAACTACTGATGTCGGAATAGTACGATATTATTTGAAACCTATGAACAGACGCATCGGTTTTGTGGAGGTTAAAACGTTTGGGATGGTCGAAAAGAAAGAAATACATATATAGTTGAAATGTCAAAAAGTAACGTTTAAACCAATTAGTCAGCGCTACCTTTGAGTTGCACTTGGTTTTGTAAGTATCTATTTCTTCATTACGTAGCGTAGTGTGATGTCAGATGAATTTTTATTTTGGACGTTGTAATAACAGTTTTTACGTTTACTTTAATCTTTTACAAAGAGATAACCGATTAAAACGTAGTACGCGAGTATTGAGTAAAGTGATATTGTTATGTTATCAAGTAAGATGTATGAAATTTCGAAACCCTTAGTTTGAAATAATTTCTGATAATATTTATAGTACTCACTTATGTATAAGTTTGGACACAATTCCCCGAAGACTAGATCAAAAAGTGTGCAAGGACAATTTCAAAGTTAGGAAACTTGAGAGGACCCATGACCCCGGAGAATACAGAGCAAGTTGAAAGTTTCGGAGTAGTATAGAAACCGTAAACCGAGACCGTTGTACCCATTCCTACTTTGTCCTTTAATAGCTGTTATGAAAAGTTACAGACTGTGGATTATCATCGGTTTCAAAAGACGAGTTTCAAAGAAGTATCGTTAAGAGGCGACACACGTGCCGCATGTTATTGTACGCCATTGTCAGATTGTCACGGGAATTTGTATATCCTTTATGAATTGGATATCAGTTTAAAACGCGAATAACGTAACTTCTGAATTATTCTTATCATATTAAGGTTACTTAAACAACTCCTTTTCTTGAATGTTAAGATATTTTTTAAAGCTACATGTAGTAAGAAAATTAAAGTGTCCTCTGATGTCGGGACAATGAATTGACGTGTTACTTTGACCAATGGTTTAATTAGACTCTCCATCACGGAATGTGTTCTAATGAATTAATATAATCATATGTAAGTTGAGAGGTGCATACATCCACACTACAGTCCCTTAAAAACAATTTAAAAATTCTTATAATAATGTCACGGGTTTAATATATATTTTTGATTATTTTTTTATAATTAAAAATATCCTTTCATTTAAACGTTTCTTTATTTTTAATAAAAATAATAACAATTACCTGTTTACAAAACAATAAACGTTTCTTGACTTAAGACTGGTAGCTTCGTAAAGTGTTAATTGATCTTACGTCTTTGTGAATCGTGTAAACAATTGTTTAATTAACATGTTATTCGCGATATCAAATGAATCATATGGCTATGTAACCTTTAAAACTTGTCGTGTATCGAAGTACCATTAAGGCCTCTCCTGGATCGGTGCCAGAGTTGGGATATTATTAGCACGTCGACAACGTCCGAGTTAATCAAGCTCAAATAAGATCAATATTTCCCGTAGGTGATGGTCTCAGGGACGCGCCCGTCACCCAGGATTAGTGGCTCCGACGGGCGTCGATGCGCGCCCGGACACTGTCCAAACCTTTAATTTATATATGTCATTAACCTTATTACGTCGCTGTGGTATCTCGTAAACACGTAAATTATAATGCACAGCAAGGTTATTTCAAATATAAGTCGTTGACACAATAATATGTTTTGGCTGAGAGCGCCAGTTTTAATTCGATTTATTCCAGTATTTTGAATCAGAGAAAGCCAGCACCGAGTTACTTTGGTGTCTAGACAACACGACCAGTTCTATGTGAGAGTAAATTTCTTAGAACCTGGTACGTATGCCCTACTGACACTTCGCACTTGTTTGAAGTTACTTTTTATGCGTACATACTTCATTTCAGTGGTATTGTACAAAAGATAAACGAAAGTTGAAATGTGGTAACAATACTTATTTCTGGAATTAAAAATGTAATGTTTATGCTAGAAATGTATTCTCAGCTGAACTTGTTTTAGACGCTAACATTTTTCACTTTTAATTTACCTAGTTTCAATGTTAAATGTAGTCTTATCGTCTCATAATTAAAAATATCCTGATCGTAATAAAATAAAAATATACTGATCGTAATAAGAACTACTGTATTTTTAAGTGATAATTAAGATTTTTTCCAATTAAAGTGGCAATTGTGTTCATTATTAAAAATCAACAATACATTGTATTTGTCACCTGCCAAATCCATATATTACGTTAATTACTTCAGTACTCATACTCTTAATGATATTATGATGGGTATAATATATTTGATATACAGAAACAATTTTACTTAGAGTGTTAATTAAACTTCAATAATAATAATTTTAGTTAAAACCAATGCAATAATTATAGTACTTTACAAACTAAATAAAGACTTGTGCTAGTTCTAGATGTAAAGTGTCTTTTCATAACGTATTTCTATGAGCATTTTAGAAGTAAACGGTATTTACTAGGCCTCGTTATAAAAGACTTAATTAAAGGGATCGGCGGACCATTAAATAGTCTGCAACACACCCTTGCTGTGTTTCAAAGAGATTGCCCCGCGCGGGCCGCCTGGAATGCACCGAGTGAGCAACAACGGTGATCATCCCATTAATACCTTATACGTAAACGCTCGAGCTATCTCCGATTTAATTGAACATTAGCTTTATTACTATAGTTCTCTTATTGTCTTTAAACGATCATACCTACAGTATTAAAGCCTTAAGCCTAGAAGACGAAATTGATTTTTATTCTTTTTAAGTAACCGGCTTAACTTGATTATGTTTTACTCCATTAAGATCGACTTTTATCTTTAAAGGTAAAATATTTTTTCGGATACAACGTTACGGCGGTTTGGTATTAATTTAAAATACTATATGGAATATTAAAGCTCTGTCATTTTGATGAGCTTAACAGCTACATTTGCATATGTATGCCCGATATCTGACAATAAAATTTAAACATTTAAATTGATAATTGACTTTATAAAGTAAAAAAAATAAATTATTATCACTTTTAATATCACACTTTATCAATTTGACTATAGGCCTAATACACTTTTGCCTACAATTAAATCTATTCTAACGATAACGACAATGAGCACAATTTCCCAATTTCATGAACCAATGATTTTGTTCACTGTTGTTGAATTAATTAAAAAGATAAAATTATTACACTAATTCGAAAATAGACACATTTGAAACAAATGATTCTATTTTATTAGTAATTATATTATATTCTACATAATCTGTGTAAATTAATCAGATATATTAGGCCGATATTAGGATTATGTGGCAATTAAAATTATTTCAGGTATTTAGTCTTACTTATTAATTAATTAGTTATTATTAATTGATATAGCCATGTCGAATAACATCTTTTTAATATCAAGGATCATCTGATCTGAACTAATTGTAAGCAACAGAGAAACGGGCAAGTAAACAGACACAAAAACGAAATGGACGCGAAACTATAACGGTTATACTGCTTTTAAATTAATTTTTACTGGTTAAAAATACCTAATTTTTACCGTGGGAGAGCCATGCATTTGCACGAATGGGCCGGCTCGACCGGAGTGATACCACGACCTCACAGAAAACCGGCGTAAAATGGCGGTTGCGTCGTGTTTCGCCGCGTGAGTGAGGGTATTAAGTTTTTTACTACGGAACCCTAAAAATACCTAAGAATGAGTACCTAAATATACGATACCTACAATAAAACAATTTATAAGAGTTCTAAAATTATATTAAAAGTATTCATAATAAATCATAAGTATATAAATAATTTATTAGAGAACCGTTATTATATTATACAGGAAATTGTAAAATCTAATGACTTCAAACGTTTATACGTGCAAGTCGTTTTTACATTGGGCCAATGTACGGTATTTGTGCCAAATAGTAATGAATATTTGATGGAGTATTGAGAATATAATGTTTATTGATAAATGAATGATATATATATCGAACTAGACTAGATGTGTCGCACGTTTAAAACAATAATAATGATTATATTTCATGGGCCAAAAAAAATTCGCATCCCTGTTGTGACGATAAAATAAAGGTACTGCTCCTTGCCTTTGGGTCTCATCGTGTTATAAAGCCTGTAATATTCTTCATTAGATAGGCAGTCTAACGTGGTATGAATTATTCCAACGGAATAGTTCCTGGAACTGGCGACTTTTTTATAAAAAAATATGAGCAGTCGATCACCTGAGTGCCTACAATTGCTATAATTACGTGAAAGGACAAATAGTTTACATTATAGTAATAAAATAAATGTCGTTCAATCAGTTATTTGGACTATTAAATACAAATTTTTTTAACTCAGGTATATAGGTACAAAGAAGGAGACGAAAGAGCTATTTTTTTGTATTTGGAAGTGTTAAATTGATCTCTATAACTTTACTTCTATAAAGGTAATTGTTTAAACAATGCTAACCGTTTTGCTTTAAGTATGTGTATAACATCTGTTGCAAAGATAATAATCATGAATGTCTGAAGTGTAGCGAAATTACAAATGGACGAGTTTTATCATATTAGCCTTACGTCATTGGATTAGTTGAACGTGGACTACACGTCCAATTGTGCCAGCATTCCTCTCGTTAATAGGGATATGGTATTCAATGCAGGCGAGTAACGTGCTAGGGACTAATTTGTCAATTGTGTCCACAATTGAGTCTCCGCATATAAAGTGTAATATCGCTTGCTCAAATAAGATATCCGAATAGTATCTAGTTCTAAACGAAAGTCGTTTGTTTTAAAAGTTTCTTAAAGTTTTCTAACAAAAAGTTGTATATAAGTTTAGACAGTATTTTGCTATGCTATCCATTTATTTTTGGACGGATCTTCGTTGTCTAATGAATAATAACTTATGAAACCTTGAGAATAAAATAAATGAACTTTCTTTAAAAATGTATTTGATTAAATACATTTTTAATCCGAGCGAACTATGAATGTAAGCCGAATACACTCATAGTCTTATTGAATCACAATTTAGTGGAAATATCGTGATATATACTTACGGAAATTACATCATTTTTTACTTTTAAAAACAAAAGACTACATTTTATATTTTGTGTATAAAATAAATAATTAAAGTTAAACTATGTTTAACGGATTTAAATCGCGTATATTAATTATTTACTTTTATCATGCTGACGTTTCGAACCCTTTGCAGCGATCATGGTCGCAGATAGACGGTACTGGTCAGTCTACCCGAGAAATAGCTTTATGCCAATGTATAATAATCTAAGAGAACATTATAAATAATTAAGTAAAGAAATAGGATGCCTATAATATTTAATTAATCTTTTCCGTCCCTTTGTCGTCTATCGCTCTGGGAGAAGAAAAGGAACTTTACATCTTGTCATCTTTATATTCATGACACTCAGCTCATTGGTTACGGCCTGAAAGCGGAACTAACGAATAAAAACAAGTAACCTCTTCATTTATGTCATTAAAAGTAAAAATAAGCCGGTATAAAACAACTAATCATGTGTGCTCTTTCGACTCGGCTTTACCAGTTGTTGATTATTGTTTTTCCTGGGATAAAAATAAAACTGTATTGGCACGACTATGTCGATTAAAACCTATCCAGTTGTGTCTACATGATATGTAAAGACAGAACAAATATTTCATTGTTTTCTGGGGCTGAAGTGTTACAATTAATATCGATAATAATAGGGATTATTATAGGTCAATAAAATTAAAATATATATTGATTCTTTTTTACACTTATCTATAGAAAATATAAATAGGACATAGCAGATTTTTTTAAACAAATATTCTGTTATACATAATGTATATTATTTCAGTGTAACTTAAACTATTCTGTTTACGGAGCGTACGCCATGTTAACTCAAGCAAAGTACAGCTGTTTCAAACTTACAGACAAATATATTAATGCTCATTGAAATAATGTAAATATATATGAAATACAGGAATAACGTAGCTTTCTATAATAAAAAAAATGAATTGGACATTACTCCTACATGTAATCTTATATAGGTACAAAGTTAAAAATTTTATAATATTGTAAGTATACCTACTAGGTATATAAATTTTAATTTACCAAAACGAAAAAACTCTTTCGTATTAGCCTGGTGTTATATTTTATACAACGTTCAAATAGTATTATATTAAGAACAAGTAGTACAAAATCATCCATATGCATAGCCACAGCCGCCTTACCTTGCGAGGGGTAGTCCGCAGCTACGGCTGAGGCTGCGCGCTCCGCTAAGCACTGTAAATACTCCCTTAGTCACGTAGCGCTACTGTTGAATATTAATATACGAAATAATATACGCCTAAAGAAATCTCACTGAAACTGAAGCTTTATCCGCGCCCAGTAGGAAAAGTATCGTGCTCTGAGTAAATCTAGTCGATTTCCCGCGGTGCAATGTTATGCTAAATTAAAAGCCGTGTTTATTATTAAAAAGCTAAAGTGACGGTTTATAAATTGCGCCAAGTTTTCCAAGATAAATTAATTCTCACGTTTAATACTTTTTAGAGTGTTCATAATCGAACAAGACTCGCACCATCTTCTCGTAAGCGGCTTACCAGGCTCCGTGACGATCCATCACGCCACCTGCCCGACTAACTAATTGTACTATCGATTTTTCACTTGGCACATGCCAGCCGAGCTTAGCACAGGTGACAAAGTCTCACGTTTTAGATTGAAGATTAAATTTTGAACGAAAACATTTGGGGATTTTGAACTTTATATACCTTATTTTACTTGTCATTCAAAAATGGAATAACGTTAAAGTTTGAAATATTTACAACTTCTTTTGTTGAGTAGGTAAGTGATTATTAAATTATCATAATTTCATAATAATTATATTTACAACGAGCAAGCAGGTATATTCACTTATAATAAAGTCTATGCTGAAGAGCAATGATGCAGCATTCTATGCTGTTGAGTATCATATAATATATATCATATAATATTTAAGACGTCATTATTGTTTTCCTAGTATTATGAAAATGGTTGTAGTTAGATTATTGCATTATTTTACTAGGGGTATTAAATAATAACACTGACAAATTACACGAAAGGTCTGACAAGTTACTCATATTCTCGTAAACGATGTCATCAGGGACGATCATTTATAACGCTGGAATAGCCTTACTATGAGAGGTTTTAAGGAAACCTTATTTGTCACGCTAAGCGTTTAAAGATAATTTGGTTCTTATACTTGCAAAATATAACGATGGAAAAATTTGAAAGAAATATCTAAGGGTAGTTTGGGTCCCACGTTGGGCGCCAAGTATGTTGATATTGGCGCCCAACTTAACTGAAAATTTTAGTAAAGTGTAATAAATTTAACGCACCAGAAGTTAAAACTTTAGTTAATGAAGCGACGAAAATCAAGTCTGCTGGAAGTACTAAAACAAGCATAAATACATGTAGGTGTATTAAAAACTTTAACGAAGTAAGAAACTATAGAGTCGCACTTTCTTAACTTTAGGAAACTTTGTCTATAAAATATAAATCGTCTGTTTTTAAGTCATCTCAAGTGAAGTCAATTTCAACAAAGTTTCGGTATTACAACGATATTCCACTTCATAAAGCCGGATTTATTAAAGACATATTTTACTGATAATGGCAACGATTTATCTTTATTTGGAATTGATATTAATGATCATACAAAGTGTACAGAAAATCCTTCTTAAATGTTAGTTTAGCATTTTATCTTTATTAATTATAATAAAAATATATTTAGAATACTTATTATTATATATAGAAAATAGTTATTTATTTTTATTATCTATTTTCTATTTTTATATTATGTACATAGTTTATTAATAGTTAAGT
>DVRM01000326.1:0-10769 GCA_018232405.1 Junonia genoveva | reverse complement strand
TTTGTTTTTACTTCGTGTCACGTTGCCTCCCCTGGTGACAGGAGGGTTGGTTTATTTTTCGCCCAGAGTTTAATTTAACGGAGTTATTTAAGTGAATTTATTACTTTTAAACATAGCATTCTAAAAATAATCTTTAGGTTTTTTGATCGTAGATATTGTGACTTATTACGTGTTTTAATATTGACTTTTACATTATAATCATCCGCTCTTGTTAACTAATCCGAAATATATGTGTTCTGTGGTTCTACGTAATAATAAGTTATGATTTATCAATAAATAATCATTATTCAAAAACCGTAAGTGGTGAGGATATTTCTGAATTGAAATGAAAGTATGCGAGAAAAAAGAGTAGGTAATAAATAGTTCAAACAACGATCGTAATAAAATTAAAAAACCTACATAACAATTTAAAATAATGTTTGCGCTTTAAACAGTTGTGGATATGAAAGAAATTATCTTGCCTGCAAACTCAGTACGTTTTCACAGAAACCATCTCAGTTGGACGACTGCCAAAACAACTTTTCATATAGCAGCCAAATCTTATGAAAAAATAATCAATTCACCTAAATTTAGAAGAAAGTAATCGTGTCGATAATGTAGCCCATTCCATAAGGTAGGTAATATTTTTAATCTTGCAGCAAGCAGTAACTGCATTATGGATAAATTCTTATCTGATTGCAGCGACGTGTCTTAGTTCAATGCTAAATAATTTGAAATCGATAAACGTTTAAGTTGCGCAATCGGATCTGTGTACATTAGAATGCAGTAAGTTTCTCATAGCCATGTACCGTGAGAGTCGTCGACTCACCGCTTGAATCGATTCAAACTTTTCCTATTACTGTGGAATTGGCTCCAGGCGCACTTGTTTACGTTGATGTATTCTCTTTGATACTATCTTCATCCTATTTAGCATATTGTGTTTTTTTGTTAATAGTCAAATCTTTTCGTTGTTGTATTATTTCTTTATCAATACTAACTAATCTTGCAATATGTTACATTTTATTCCACATTGTATATAGTTTGTCTATATTTTAATACTTATCACTAATATCTACAATTTGAATAACATTTAAATTTAAAGATTGATTTCGACTTCAGAATTCCAATTCAAATTTACTTTAATTAAAGATTTTCATTAAATTTATAAATTACGTTTTTTGCACAATACAATATTCAATTCATCCACGACGATAAGTTCTGATAATGGCATGTAGTAGCTGTCGTTGCGTGCTCAGTAGATTAATTTAGTATAAAGGGGGGAGAGTTTGTTGGGTACGTGTAATCGGTAAAGTTTGCAACAACATCGGCCGACTTTCCGCCTCTATCAGAGTTAGTTAATGCGAGTTCCCGTGCAGCGGATACGATATCGATCGCGACAAGTGCGGGACGCCGGGATTCGTCTGGCGCGCCATCCCCCGACCCATCCCCTCGGGACGTCGAAAGGGTCTGTTTTAACGTGCCACTCATTACTTTGTTCTTGTTTTGTTTGAAGGTTAATATTAGTTTTGACCTGCGTGACAGCTCGTTTCATGTTCTTGACAGTCACGTATCATTGTTTGGTGTCACGAAGGTTATAATCCCAAAATCATATGTAAAATCTAATATCTACTAATCATAAAGTATAGACACAGAGCATGTTGCATTTATTGGTTTTAACTGATTTCATAAAATTCAGGTTAATAAGGTGACCTTATATTTATCATTATCTTTGAAGATACTTCAAACAAACAACCCATTAATCGGACCATCGATAATGAAAATGAAACACTTATCAGTAGCAATAATCGCAGATGTGCATAGCAACAAAAAGGATGACCTTGCATTTACGGAAGGTGCAATGTATGAGTGGAAGTGTGAAGTCTAATTAATTATGCAAGCCTGTGTCTGATGGCCGGGCTCGCTCGGGCCGGCGGGGGCGTGACGCGCAGGGCCCTCCCTCCCCCCGGCTCCAGTTTGCGCCATTCTCCCGCGCCGGCACGACTACGCTCGGTTACTCGTTGCTCGGAACGGTTTACGGAACGCATCTTACCTTTCACCGCACTAGCGTCACATGTTACCAATTTTGAATGTTCCGCTTAGCGTTGTGAAGTGATTTTGGTGAATTGTGGCCATTGTGCGGCGGAGGCGACGCCGGCGATCACCGTTACACATAATTTTCTGCGAGCACCGGTTAGCATTGGTCATTGACATTTATGATGTAGCGCACCTGCAAACTTTCTTGTATAATTATTTGTTTCACCTTTTTCTGTAGTTAAACCTTACCTCTCCGCCTTGTTGTTTATTTTATCTCTCACAAAAATTAAATTTGGAACCTTGCTGCCAGTTTTACTAATTTCACCTACTACCTACTTTGTTATCTTATTTTTAGTTTCAATAAGATAATTATTTTCATATCTTCAACACATACATATGTCCATTTCGGAAAGTAAATTAGCATATAATAGCATGAGCATGACCGCCTAATATACAAAATGCATAAACATTTTCACATATACATATTATGCACTCGCGTGCATGTAGGTACTCACTCTCAGTGAATACAAAGTAGCAACTGATAGCCACACCCCAATAACAGCTCTATCTCTTTTTCACCGGTGTCCAAAATGTTTTACTATCTCTTTTCAGACACAGATCACTGGACCGTTAATTCGGACAGCAATTAATATATTTTTGAGCTAATAAAAAGTTGTACGTTAGCGCGTATTGACTTCCGAATTAGATCAATCGAACGCATCATTAATCGATCCACGCACTAGTCGCCATATTGTTATTGTTATTACGTCGCCTTGGAAGGAAACAGCTTGTTTGACTCGCTTCGATGTTTGCTTTTGTTCTTTTCTAACTTCTTTGTTAGTCGTTATTGTTCCTTTGTTCGGTATTATAAAGCGACCGCAGTCGGGGAGACGCTATTTATAAACATTCACTCGTTGATTGGAATCCTTTGTATAGTGTTATTTTGTTAATGCTAGCTAAATACAATTCCGAGAGAGCCGCGGCATTCGCTCTTTTATCATAACATAAAAGTTCTGAATTTTAAACTTTCGTAAACTATTTACGCTGACATAATTCGTTCGCTTTTGTTGGCAAGTCTACAAAAAATGTTTCCGTGAAAGGCGATAACGCTCCAAATACAGGCTTAAATGCTCTAGACGCAACATTGCAGAGGCGGCGTGCGCTCGCACCGTCTGCGTCCCACGCACGCCCACCACATGTCTCAACTACGCGAATAAATCTCACCTGACAACATGCCGCACTACATGGACATGCATACATGAAGCCATTTACTTGCCTTTGCAAATATCATACGAACAATGCTGTCGGATTCATATAAGTACGGAAATTCTGGAATATGAAACCGCTGTGTGAGTTAGAGTTATATCACTTTAATTTATAAATCTGTTAGTGGGTAGGTACCTACAATCAAAGAAAATTTGCATACCTATGTACGATTGTACACAGGATAATATAGGTACACAAAACTTTCTCTAAAAGTTAGTTAATAATATATCTAATAAGATATCTCCTTGTTTGTATCGCAACGAAGCAGTAAATAAAGTCAACACTGTTATAAACTTAAAAGTTCTTATTTAATATTTAATAATAGATACACCATCACAATTCTCTCAATTAATCTCTATCACAATGTTTAAAGATTATAATCACTGAACTCTTCCGCGTATTATAAACATGATACATGTAAGAGACATCAATTAAAGATTTGTGGAACGGAGCCAAGTTTGATGTGACGCCAACATGAGATCGTAAATGTTTTGCGTTACTTTTAAATATTGCCTTCGAATCAATTTACGATTACGATCAATAACCTTTGATTCGTCATTATTTATATTGTACCAAGCGATACCTGTTTGCTTCGGGTAAACGTTACCATGATTCTGAATGTTTGGTTCGAAAACCGGTCTTACTAATCGGTAGCCAATGGCCATATTTACGTCGTAATCTAGTTAGAGAGGGCCGACTTAGCTTGGGAGCGGGCTAGGGATACCGGTTAGAAGGTGAGGCTCGGGACGGGAGGTAGCAGTCGGACGGAGTCGTGTTGCACTCTTGCCCTCCAGCGCTCCGACCGCATTGAGATAAATGCACAGGGAATACAACGCCCGTATGAACATAGTATGGTACAACCCGAGGCGAAGTAGTATTTCTTTTTACATTCGCTCTGAGAAAGTTTTTTGTGAAATTGTGCTAACGATTGCATTGGAAATGTACGGGATTATTTCTTTGAATGGTGTGTCGTGCGCCGTAAGTACTCTTCGGGTCATTGTAGCGTAATGTCTTTCGGAAGTTTTATGCAGCTTATTGTTATGCGCGAAAGCCAGTTAAAGTTTTGTTATGTAATAACCCGCTTTTTGTGTCTGTGTCATAATGATTACCACATTTACTAAACCATAAACCCTTTCAAACAAAATAACAGATTAAAAATATATAACGATTTTTCAGATTTAAATGTAGAGTAGAGTAGATGGTATCACCAGTGCGTATTACGTAATCTCTTGATAGTATTAAACTGTGGCGAAACGTGTACTTTCCATAATCCTATTAGGGTGAGCTCTGATAATGTTACAATATACGTTTGCTAGAGGAAGGTATTTAGACGGCTCGACTGTAGGTACTAGCTCACTTGCCTCAATAAGTACTGTTACTGTCGGGGTCGACCGGAGCGTGCAGCTGCATTACGTAATACAGAAACTTGTAAGATAATGACTATTCATTATGTAATTTTTTACGCTGCCTCGTAGCTTATCGTTTATTTTATAAACAGATCTGACAGTCATAATGATTCACGTCCTATACTAAAATTCAATATGATGTATTTCAGTTCATTAAACAGCAATAAAATTAATTGATTGATTGATTCATATTCATAATGCTCTATCAATTCACAATTGTTGTGCGTATTAATAAATTGAATAGAGTACATTTAATAATGGCAAAGATTTAAATTAAGTCTATATTTATGAATGAGAAGCATATAAATATATCTAATTTGATTAACAAACTTAGTAGGCGTACGAGTTAAAAAACTGATTTATCTAAACAGGAAGGCGGTTATCCTGGGGTAAAGGAATATAAATCACCTGATATTCAATAGGCCATTCACCCGCTATCAAACTTCCTGCGTTTAATGGGTGACGGATTTATGTTTTACGAGATGGCGACGTTGGCGTGTACATAGTACGTAATATATTAATACTATATCCTTTAACTCATGTAACATG
The DNA here is from genome assembly GCA_018232405.1 of Junonia genoveva. NCBI lineage: Eukaryota > Metazoa > Arthropoda > Insecta > Lepidoptera > Nymphalidae > Junonia > Junonia genoveva. Next base: position 5,535 of record DVRM01000326.1, on the reverse strand, counting down.
AGTACTGTAAACAATAAGAAATGTGGGTCGAATAAGAGTTTTGTTTAAGGTATTAAATATTAAAATGGAAGTTAAGTGCCACGTGCCAATTTATTATCTGCCATAAACGGGCATAGCGGTTATTTAATGTAAACAACTCGAAAAAATATTATTATTCTTTATTTAATAATAATAACCAATAAACTATTTATTGTCAACAAAACTACTTTATTTTATATCTTACAGCAAAATATACGATTGATATTTATGGAAATCAAAGTGAAGATAAATGATGTTCATGACATGATGGGCTGTGAATATTCTGTTAGTCGTGATTTTCGTTTTTGCGACATGTTGTGCATTTGCTTGGATAAATGTAGCAATTTGAATTTTTCCATTGTATTACAATATTGTTGTTTTTTTTATTTTTTTTAACCCTAAAATCAACTGAATAGTTATATAATCTTACTAAGCGACCTAATGAAAATAACTTTTTGAAAAAAATAATAACTATAAGTATATTGTAGTCTATAAAATTATAACGGATTTGTATTTTTACAAAAAAATGCCGTAAAAGTAAAGGTTGAAAAAACAAGCTCTTGTTTCATTTTAATACATATTTACTTTGAATATTATTCTCGAAGGTTTTCTCCTTGAGAAGCGTAAAGTTCAAACGTTACACGTGGCAAGCCTTCCCGGGAATTCTGTTTCAATAGGGGAATTGGAAACATTTTTCCTTTGTACGCCAGACGAATAGGGTAAATCAAATTCCATTTTAAATATATTATATTGAATACAAAATATTATATTAACTGTTTTTGCGAATAGTAATATTTTTTATTAATCCTTTCGCTGAATATGTATTAAATATCGTTTTTATGTAGGTATAACAAAGCGTAAAACATAGCTGTGAAGTATTTGAAATATAATGAAATTGAATTTCCAATACACGTCCGTCTGTACAATGTAGTAACGTGAATAAATGATAAACGTTACAATTACTAGAGCACAATCGTAGTGTGCTCGCGCCGAGCATCGTTAACGTCCAGTTGTATAGCTGAAAGCATACCTGCTGGCTACAGTTCACTACACTCGCCCACAATGCCCTCCTTGTTTATTGTGCATATCAAAGGCCTTCCACAAAGCCCCTACGATAATGTGCGGAGCTACACGGGCGCGTCGTTAAACAACTGTATGTACGTAACTACGTACGTGTACGCTCGCTTGTGTGCGTAAATTGAGTTTTGATGGCTTTGATAGATACGTGGGCCGTAAATCGATATACATATGTAAATAATGAGAAATGAGAATATTATTAGCTTCTCGACGATATCTTTATTGAAAACGGACTTTTCAAATATTAACCTTGTTTAATTTGTTTTATTTATATACATCCACTCAGAAAGTTGATAAAATCGTTTTAGGAATTTTTGTTTTTTGTTAGGTACCGTTCATTAACTTTACTAGTTCTCATTTTATTTATTGTATTTTGTTGTATTATTGATATTTACCAGTTAAATAGGTAACATTAAACATTATAGCGTAGGTGAGTAATCATGTTTGTAAAAACGAATTTAATCTAGTAAGCCGCTTACAACCCACGCACAGCTTTACGTGCTAAGTTATCGTTGTTAGATCCCTCGTGATATTTCTGGTAACACAAATTCTTATTGGACCTTTAAAGGTATCTCTTACAATAATATTATTGAAAATGAAAATTCGATTTAGTAATGGATGAGGAGAATGTCATTCACTTTTAGATTATTACATGTAGGTAGAAGCGTTATCCAAATAATTAATTTCAAGGTTACGTTTTCGTCTACAGCCGATGAATTTTATTAAAATAAACGAGCTAATGATATTCAGTTTCGATAAATTGTATGCGAACTCTTTATCAACATCCGTCGAATAGTAAATAATGTTAATTGGATCTAGTGTTTGTACAGTAGCAATCGCAGTTCAATTTGTGCGGAGACCATTACAGGCCGGGCCTTGTCGAATTCAGATTAGTTTCGGACCGCAACCCGCTACTAATTACTTCCTTAGTCACTAGGTACACTTTATTATGGTTTGCTTTTTTGTTTAATGTCTGTACTCTGACTTTAATGTCTGTCTTAATTTGAATTTGATGGAACAAAGAAAATAGAATCGTATACGTTACGGTTTGGTTACGATTAAAATACTTTTGTTTCATTAGGAGATTATAGTATAATCACGAAAATCTAAGAAAATACAAAAGGTATTTAGTTTTTTTAATGAGGTTCTTTGCCGCCTTTTATTTGGCTTACATAAATGGCATTATTCCATTAATGGTATATTCTAGTACTAACGAGAGATACGAGTAAATTCGTAATTCTCCTCTTACAGTTGGTAAACGATAATTAAAAGTAGACAGTATATTTAAATTGTTAATGAATGAAATGATCAAAGTACAGAAATAAAAAAGAAAACTGCAATTAATATTAAATGTATAAATAGGAAAATTAAAAGGGAGATCTCTAAACATACAGCACACATAAAGTGTTAGAAATCAATTATTATATTATTAAATTGTCATTTGTAATTTCTAAGAGTCACGAACACAATTGTAAGTACGAACGTGAATAGTATTCATAACCAAATTGTGAATACCTAGCTATAGAAAGCAATTATTCATTTTCCTTTAAAGGTCATTCCTTTACAAAGAAATCAGAAATATAGCCATAGAGAGGTTACCCTTCTACTGGGGGTGACTGACACGGAAGGGTTATGGTGGCGTAAAATGGATCGTTGGCTTTTATGAACGCCTATTCCGAGCAACTAACTACACAAGTATAATGTATATGTATAGAATTATAAGACGTACAGAATTTTCTTTCCGATTTCATTCAGTAAATGAATAGAGCTTTAAATAATAAAACGATAATCATCATCGTTTCACTCTCTAAGCTTCACTGATTTTTTACGTATGAAGTAGGTACCTATATTTATTTTGAGTATTATCAACAAATTACTCTATTCAAGTACTCTTACGAACCAAGGTAGAGGTGCATATTTCGCACTTCAACTTCTTTATAATAATAAGTATTCTAAACGTAAGGTCTGTAACCTTTCGAGAGTCTCCTCTCGAACGTGTCGAGATGGAGTACTGAGTGTGGGGTGAGAAATTGTAGGAAAATTGTTACTTCAACCGTGAGTCCTCGCTGTTTTGTGGAACGTTGATTATACTCGTATGTTATTAAGAAGTCTGTTAGATTATAACAGTGTCGTGAAATAGATACATACAATGTTGATTCTTGCATTGCTCTTATTGGATGATTTTATTAACTTATATTTTAGACTAGTATCATCTAAGAAGTGTTTATTGTATAACCCATTTCCAGACGTTCGACCAAAACTTTGTTGCATTCAAACAGGAAAGCCAATAAATATAATAGGTATAAATTTAGAACGTCCAGTATCATATTTATTGCATTAATTTACCTTAAATATATTTATAGCGAACATAACAATTAACAATACTTCGTAAGTTCGTAACACTTTAAGCCTCAGCGATAATTGTCTTCCTGGCGTTAACATTCTAGGTAGCATCTTGAAATATTTTCATATCAACAATAACAAACAAGTGTGAGATGTTAATTGTTGAGTCGACAGCGGTATGCAACGTGCGACTGTTGGGCAAGCAACCGTGGCCCACTTCGAAGTCAGATTGCGTAGGTCAGTCATATAGCGTGCGCACTTTCTCCGCATTTCACTTTCACTCTGCTATCTCATGTTTTTACTTTGTGTGACACGGTGAGAAATGTAAATTTATAATACGAGACGATCCATCATCGTGTCCTTTGAAATTGATTGATGACCTAAAGCACAGAAACGGTGCGGTATGTGAGTAATCCATTACAGCTGAGGTTGGTTCAAAGCAGTATCGATCGCTCAGTTTTATTACTTAACACTTATTTCCATTAATTTAAAATATTTTATACTCCTTACAAAACGGTTGTTTGTCAATTTTCCGATGACGCAGCGAGGCGCTAGGGTGGAATGTCCGCCAGTCAGGCGACCCCACCGGCTCCTCACCCCCTAAACTCGACTGCCCCATTTTTCACGATACTTAGCATGACGTGTCGTATGTAACCCACGCTCGTAATTCCCCTAATTTTCTTTCGTGTTTTGAATAGAATTTTCATTTTGTCAACATAACGGTCAGCTGAATATACATAATAAAATGACTTACGTAGATTGCTATCTGCTATCACTTACTAAAGTGCCTATCTCAATACGTAGGCATAATTTAAGATCGTTCTTATTTATCTACAACGTATTGTGTTTGCTTTTATTGATAAGTATAAAACGATGTAATAGATTGGATCAGGAGAGAAAGTCGAATAACGTAGCTGAATCGAGAGCCGCAATCAATTAACAGTTTATCGCGATCGAGTATCAATCAGCATTAGTGCAGTACAGTGAAATACGTTTCTGCCAGTCAGCGTAATAAGTGGAGGTGCGTTGCTGACTCGGAGCATCGTGGTGCACTGAGTCTCAGGGCGTGACTCAGCAAGACCATGACGGTGACTCAGCGAGATTCGGACCCAGGATTTGTCCGTCAGCTACAATAAGTGGATTACGCCTTCACGACTGAATGATTCCATTTTAAAGGGCTTTTTCTGATGTCATCACACTAAACGCTTTCCGTTTAAACGATTTAAATTTTCTCTTGTCTTTGTGTTACGTCAAACTGTTACTCTGCTTAATAATAAGTATCGTGGTTAGATATTAGACAGTGACCTAAATTACATTTGAATGAGTCGACAGAACGCTTTATTATTCTCGAGTTGGTAAATATAATACATGTCTTTATAACTTCACATCAGGCTCTATAATTAAAAAGAAATTAACGAATTATAAATGATGTACAGGAAAATACATATTCTATGAATGAGTTACAATTTTAAAATTTCAGTACAAGTACAAATATTATTATGTAAAACATTGATGCCCAAAATATAATGTCAATTTCTAAAGTGGAAAGTTTTTAGGCTTTTAATTCCTTATTTCTTAAATCGGATAAAATTAAAACTTAATTAATATTGAATAATATTAATAAACTGTCTTGTTACAGAGAGTTGAACGGGAAGCCACAAAGAGCCCGGCGACCACAGGCGGCAGGAAGAAAGCGAACGTCCGGAGCAACGGGCAGATCACGACCACTGAGCCGCCGGCGCAACCCGCAGGTTTTTATTTATTCTTTATTATTACCTGCAGCCTCCACGACCCTATGCTGTTCGTGATCTGGTTGTTTCTTATGCGTTTTTTTTATTGGATCAATATTATACATTGGTGTTCTATATATTGGGATATAATCAGTTAATTTAAGCAATTTAATTAATGAAATTGATTTGGACATTTCTATAAAATATATTCTTTCATCATTTCTTAGATATTTAAGCATACCTAGTAGTGTGAAAAGCAAGATTCCTTACATAATACTAAATGTTTGATGGACTTTAGATTGGAATTACATTCACAAAGGCACCTTGAATTTAGATGTTAGAATCCGTGAAACACGTTTAAATGTTC
>DVRM01000325.1:0-10770 GCA_018232405.1 Junonia genoveva | reverse complement strand
CGCATTACTATTATTTATGTTGAAGATAAAAATATGCAGAGTTTTTTTTTATCACTTTTGCAAAATGTCCAAATCTTTTCAAGATTACAAGTGTTTTATTTTAGTTTAAATGTGTGATTTATTTACAAAAAATAACTCTATAAGAGTTTTCTAACTGTACGGTTTTGAAGGTTTAATTTTTGTCTTGAGATATTTATAATTATTTAGTGGTGTTAGTTTATAAAATAATATATTTGTTCTTCAAGTATATATAAATATTCGTTACTTATTCAAAATATAAATTAATGTATTACAGAAAGCGGCAATCAAATACTCTGGTTTAAAAGGCCCATCATACATAAACTGCAGGAAAATAGTTGAAAACCTCCTAGAAATTAATAACGAGAAGCTGACAGTTAATTTCCTATGTGCATCATTGCAATGCAGTGGCGTGCAGAATTTAGCTGAAAGAATTCTCGAGGAATACCAAAGACAAGCCAAAACTGTGAGTATTTTTAGCTTTGTAAGAACCATTTTCTTAGATTTGAATTAATTGCTATATGCCAACTGGGATTTATCAATGGAGATTCCTCATCAAGTTTGAATAGCATGTTTAAGAAATGGCTTATAAGCCATAAGACCACCTTTAACTTGACCAATGTATTTTGTTTAAAAAAAATATCTTTTGTATTTATATGTGTATTTGGTGTGCAATAAAGAGTTAAATAAAATAAATAATTAAATAAATAATTAAATAAAATTACTTTGTTTGTTACGCTGTCATTCCGGAGCCGATTTTCATCTTTTTATGAGACAAAGAGTCCCCATAGGTCATAAATAAAATAAATATTAAACATTTCTTAATAGAATGATATCGTTAACATTAATTCCAAATACTCCTAAGTTACCTGCTAACAAGGATATGCATAAGTGATACATTTGTAGTGTTAAAAATATTATCAAACGTAACAAGAGGTTATCTTTGAGAGGTTAAGGTTACTAAACATGTGCGAATCAGTGTTGATTTTATGTAACACGGAAATAAGTATGTAATTACTACATGTTGATATGAAAAATATTTTTTGCAATATCTAAAGAGATATAGAGAAAAGAGAGATGTATTTCTTCCGATCGTTATTATTAGAACTTCTTAATTATGTTTCATTTATTTTTAAGTAAATATAGTTAGGTGTTTTCGTTAGTAAAGACGATGTAATAATTTTGAAAATAAACGTTTTTGGAATGAAGTTCCTGTACCTGACCAGTACTTAATATTGTTGGAAAGAATAATTGCTCTCGCCATTACGCCTGACTTCAGGACTATTAGAAATGGCTAATGCAACTCATTAGTCTTATAACGTCAAAGTCTTTGAGCAAACAGATTAAATACACAATATTTACAGTAGGTGGCCTATGTATATATTTATCTTCCTAATGTCCATTAAAAATATATACCTATAGTATAGTAAAATTAAAAGAGATTGCATATCTTCAATGTTTATATTAATTTAAATATGTTAATGATAGACATTTTTTTAACCAAATACCTTGACAATTATCGAATAATATGTAAACCATAATCGAAACTGAATCACTTATTTCGAAACATATTTTGTGAAAAAAATAACGAAATCCTTATGATTCACTAATATTTTATGCTAATGTGGGATTCCCTTAAATAAAATCTAGATATTATTTAAATTTAATATACCGCAATACAGGAAAAATAAAAATATGTTAAAAATGTCAGTTACGAATATAGGTTTTTCGCTTTAAATGTTGAATATTTCTCACCTATGATTTACTTGAAATTTTAAAATTTAACAATCTAATTGTACGCCGATCGTTATAAGATTATATTGTTAACAATTTTAGATATAATGGAATAAAAATAAAGTCAAATATACCTACAATAAAAACTGACACACAAAAACATAAATAATCGAAAAATCATCAATCAATGCTGTTAGATGTCTTATCTCAGGTGTAGCTCAATAAATTAAATAAATAGTTTTCACGTCAAATCAATGCCAACGTAAATAAAGGCGTCCATAAAGAATATAGACATGTTTATTTGCTATGCAACTTGGAGGAATAAGATAAGGTAGTATTTTTATTACGGGTTTCGAATTTTTGTATTGTTTTTTATAATAGGAATTCGAATTTTTGTATTTTTTTATAATAGGAGAAGGAATAGGAACTAGTAAATTACCTAGGTATATTACTTTTTATTTATAAAATTTATAATAGATAGTTACTGTTTTGTTAACAAAAAAAAAATTAAACACCTTTTTGTCACTAATTCAGTGATTTCAAGTAATTTTTGACATTTTAAATTTAATTTATGTTATGTGCATAAATTACATTTAAAATGTCAAAAATTAGTATATAATAGTATGTATTAGCTAGTTACAACTAGTACTACTACATAAGTATGTTTGTATGTAGACTTATTTAAATCTTGTTTAAGTAAAAAAAATATGTTATCATAAGAAAAATTAGTTAGATTTTTAAGATTGCTCAAAACATCCAGTTGGATTCATCTCTAACTAAATCGTCTTACTCACTTTTTAATTTTAATTGTGCGAATAATTCGTGCGGTATCCATATCAATTAAAAAAAAGTTAGTTTGACAGTTACAATCAAACAAAGTAAAGTGGGTTAGTTTCTAGGTTTACAAATAGTATAGATGAGCAGATAATTATGGTGCGTAGGCGCAGTTAAATGTCATCACTTATAAAGTTAACCTGCATTTAATGGGAACGGGTCAACGTGGAGTACCATAAGTTCCCATAACCTTGAAATATTTATTTTATCTGTCAAATGTTTGCACAGAGTATAAAAATAAACTTTTTTTTTGTTGTAAAGAGGTTCTTGGTTTTGAAATGACTAAAGTTTAGTTTAGTTTAGTTTAAATAGTCAATTTGATGGCTTAGATTTTTTTTTGTTTAATGTTTGATTTAAATAGGGAATGTCTTTTTTTCAGTATAAGTTAAATGTTTAGAGTTAGATTTATTACTACAATAAATTTTTTATTGAGATATTGTGTCGGCGACAATGGTCAATCTTGGATGTTCGGTCAGTGGATCCAACGTGACCTATTGCATCTCTCGGTCACGATGTCTTTCCCTCGTCAATAAACGACAGTTACCCTTATAAAATTATACAAAAAATATTCATCTACAGAAATCACCGTAAAATTTTCGTTTACCCATTGTTTCCTGAACCGTGCAATCACGAAGCGCTGTGTAACTCTTTGATAAAGGAGGATCATTTGTTAATTTCCTTTTGAAAAAGATTTAGAAATTTCTCTGTAGCAAAAAGTGAGGGTGTTTTTGTTCAGGAGTATAGATTATGAAGCGAAAGCTGAAACGCTATTGAAGGTAGAAAATATTTATCCGAGAAATATAATAAATCAAAATTTGTTCCGCATTTGTGAATAGCAGATAATTTGGTTTGGTCTGATTTATGGAATCGAAAGTGAACTAGTTTACCATCATCACTTAGATAGATCTTGCATATAAGGATCATTTTAGACTTAGGTACATAGCGATTACTCAGATGAATAGATACCAAATAGATGTTGATTCAAAGACACGAGGCAACTGCCGTGCAGACTCCGATTAGCCATCGATAGCGATCTTCATCAGAGAGGTCGGGGCCGGTGGTAATACCATTAATTCAACAGGAGACAATGGCGCCCAAATGTGCTCATTAATACTTGAGCAACTCTCTGATTGCTTTGTCTCAACATCGATCGTATTAGGTAATTTCTATAGATCAATTAGTTCTATTCATGCTCTGTGTTTTAGACGTCAATTTTGCAAATACACCGGAGTATTTCCTACCGAGAGATAGAAACGTAATTGCGGATTGTAATTATTATTATGTTGTCAGATTGTTTTATCAGCTGCGTGCTGGCTTAAGTTAGGAGAGTATATTTTTATTAGTGGTAAGGCTGAATCAGATAAGGTTTGATAAATTTAAAAAAACCTCTCGAACCTATTCATTCCAAAAGCGCAAAACCATAATTAATATATTTTAGAGTTAATACGGTAATAAAATCTTTATATCAACATTACTTATTCAAATACATACCTATAACTAATATAATAGATACCTTAACTTTGTACTAGTTGTTTAAATTTTCATCACAGCTATCGATTCATACTTTAAATATATACAGTGTCGCAATATCCATATTATTGTCTGAGATGCAGTAATAAGTTAAAATTATAGAGCAGTATAGCTAACATTTCATAAGTTGTGGCACAAGTTAAGTTAGAGACAATACGGTTGGTTAGTAGATCGGGGTCAGGGCGGGTCACGAACCGACATAGGCTCCAGGCACCAGTTTTAGGGTCAAATTGCCTCTGCGAACGGCGAACGACTTCCTAAACTTAATATTTTGTAGCGTTTACGCGTTCGCTTTATTGAAATATTGCATAATTGGAATTGTATTTTGTAATTGCTGTTGATTAAATTTATGTAATAGAGATGTAGTAAATTGTATCCTTGCCTGATTTTTCAAAATGTTGTAAAGGTTGTAAAAGTACATTATTTTTTTAAGTTTGTGGATGGCGGTGTCGAAAGACAATGGGTATTGCATTTAATGATATTAAAATTTTACTATTTTTCGCAGTTTTAGAATTTCCAACATTATAAATAATTCGCACTTATGCGGTATTAAGATAAAACCCGGTAGGTACACATTACACGTTTTAAATAAGTAATCACATGAAACATACCCACTTGAACCTTGACCACTGACACGTGCCCACAAATCGACTACCGCCTGCGAAACAATAGCACTCGTTCGTGTTAATACTAATTAATATAATAAACATGATAAAGGACCACATCCGTAATTGTGATCGATCGGGACCAGAAACGACAATGGAATTCGACGTGGGCAACCGGATAGGTTCGCTGGAGATCACGAGCGACGAGTCTATCGGACCTTAGAACGGTTTCAGATTAGCGTATTTTTTGTACGCGTATATGATCGTTTTAGCATACGCTCTTACCAAGGGCGTAGCCAGGGGATTTGGGGTTTGAACCTCCCCCGAAATATTCAAAATAATTATTATGTCACTGCCATCTGAGTGAAGTCGACGAATCGTGCGATTTTTAAAATCAAAATACAATTATTTCAGAATTCTGGCTACGTAGGTCTTACATGCGCGCTACATTTGAGCGGTTTTAGATTGGCGTATTTTTCTACGCGTATACGGTCATCTCAGCATACGCTCTTACACGCACATTGTATTCCGCGCTTCAAAATGCTGGCATATATCGGCGTGTTCGCTCAACCCGGTAGTGGTGTCGTGTCGGTATAAATATGAATTTTGACGAAGAAACTTAAATTACGGTTCACACTTATACGAGCTTAGGATACAATGCTCGTACGAATTTAGCGGGTGCCTTTTCGCGTCAAAATACCAGAGACGAGCTTATACGCGCGTATAAACGCTAGTTAGAAACCGCCTTACAGCTGGACATGACGGGGCCCTGATTGATATTATACGATTCGATCATTACTTGCTATTTGGTAACTTGTTGGAATGTCGCCGGAATTTCGGATGATAAGTCGGTCGATGCTATGGAGTTGATTAGGTTTGGTTTGGGACTGAATCAAATGCGGTTCTACCATATGTTTAGTTATCCTTGTTTTGCTTTAGCCGACAATACGCTTCATAGGAATAGAAATCATGTTAGATGATTTTGTTTCTAAACAAATATTTAAGCAAAGCAAAATAATCAATTTTAAGTACTTTCTATTTTCAGCTGAGGGCTAGTGTTCAGTAATTGACAGAATCAAAGGCATAGTAAAATTTTGCATATGTTTTTTTTAAATTTTGCTTTTAATTTTCGTAACTTTTGAAACAAACTTTAACAATATAGGTACCATGTTTCGATGGCGATAATGTTCTGTTAGTCCGCTACTTACATAAAAAGTTATGGTTTTATGTGTCACAAAAAAAATATATATATTGAACTAGATTAAAACTTAATTTAATCATGATTCTAGCATCAATACAATGTAAACGTGTAATACACGATTTCAGTAATAAATCGAACGAGTTTGGAAAGGAGCCAAGTGAAACATTAGTTAGCCCGTCCTAAAACATGGCAGGCCGAGCTCGAGCACATCATCCGGCAAGTAAATAAACGATGGCAGACCAATTTGATGCGATTTATGTGCTCATATTCAATATGTTATGGAGGTATTAGGTTACAATTTGTTGTAATATACGAAATCTTAGACAATTTTCTGTTGAATAATTTATCTTCGTCACGATGTCCCAGTCGGTTTTAGCGTGTCAATGTATAATTTGCTTATGTAAGGACAGGACAGAACGTGATACATAGACTATTATAAGTTACAAAAACATTAATTTTATTTTTAAGTCAAATTCTAAAAATATCAAGTAAATTGTCTACTTTTCAAGATTGAGCAATAACAGACATATCATACGCATTATTATTCTACTACTAAAACAGTCCACTTTATATTTATATACAGAGAGAGTGAAGATGCAAAACGCGATATGCACTGGCATTTGTACAATCCAATTTTACAAGGAACACTTCCCGTATGATCCTAAGGGCACTTCGTTACGAACGCGAGTGACAACTTACAAAACGCAAGCGAATGTCACTCGAAATAAATCGAGTGAGAAAATAAAGCATTTCGTCCTCGTTTCGAGGCTCGGACGCGTTGTTCGAGCTCATCTTGATAGGCTCCGTGGGAACACCGAACACTCGAGCTAATTTATTGCCGAGAACTCCACTACATGCTAGTGACGACTCTATTCGCTCTCGTAAATCCGATTCGTAAATTAGAGCTCGCGCCGAAATCGACGGATAGTCTTCGGTAATAACCATTTTGAAAAATTTTCAATAAACTGTATTATGTAAAAAGTTGCTTAGTTAACCATTAATCAAGGGCGGCTATTTATTCGTCCTCATTATTGTCATTAAGTTTATGCCAATGGAAATATTCTCAGGAAATTAGATTCTACAAGCACGTTTCTATTTTCTTACATTCTTTTTAATATACCATCACATTATCTACCGTATTCTACCCTACCACATGTATCACATTATTCCTTTTATTAAAAAATAAAGAAATTAAGCCTTAGTACAACAAATCATCCGGCTCGAAGGACCAAAAATCTTTCTAGATCATTAAAATATATTCTCGGTTTATTAGTTTCGTCTCACAATAGTATACCATTATAAAGTAACATAAAGTAACCCGTGTCACGGTATATGATTCACACGGTAAATCTGATTACTGCGCCGCTACCACTCACCAGCAGTGGCATAAATAAATGCACGTGATGATGCACGAATTTACTATATCGGTTATTTATAACGACAGTTGTGCAATAAGGCTTAGCGGTAAATAATGCATCTTCAACTACATTACTCTGACTTAGCTTAAGCTGAAATCCGCGAACCGTACTTAGAGATAGTTCATATTCGAACTAATAATAAGTTTGGTTTAGATTTTGCGAAACTTTCATAAACTAAAAAATATACATATAGTAGGTATTCAACATTTACAATAACTCTCTAAAGCTAATATCAAGACGTGGGTACTTGAGTATGGTTCTCATAGAAGAAAAGTTAACAAATCAAAATGACTCAACAACCACTAACACGTTTAAATCCAATAAGCAAACATCCTAAATTAAGTTTTTAATTAAGAAATTAAGAAATTGCACTTTTGAAGCATCACCATAAATACATTGAATAGAATATTAATGCTGAAAATAGTAACTCTCTAGAACGAAGGCACCGAAGCCATTAGTTTATGTTGCGTGTCGTTAATGTAAATGTATGTACTACTCCATACCAATATTTTGTGTTTAAGTTATTATGTTTCTATCTGCTATGTATTGAGTGAGACATTCGTCTTTCTGTACGTCGATATTGCTATTTAAATGTTAGTAACTTTAGCATTAGAAATTATATTACTTTTTAAATGCATCCACGCTATAACAATATTATTTTGTTTGTTTGATCGTTTGGTCACACGTTCACAATTCACATATAAAATGGTGAAATTATTTTGATCATTAGATTAGTTGATATAGATAGAACTTCTGAAAAGGATATAGGATACTCTTTCTCATAAAAATGATACTTGAATAGTGTTAAAAATGGAGATGAAAAATGGTATCTAGAATCTATGGTTTTCAAAAGTGGTCTTAATTCTCAAATGCGTAGGCAATTCAAAATCATAATTCTATGCGGACAAAGTTGCGGCAGCCATATAGTTTTATTACAAACAACTATTTTTATCACAGTCAGTAAAATAGAAGAAAAACAGAAATAATAGCATTTAGATGGTTTAGCAATAAAAGCTTTTCGTGCTAAGAAAAACGTCTCGATAATGTTTATATAAAGCCAAGAAAACAAGAACAACAAAGTAACTAAAATGTATCCGAGTACTGGTGAATTAAGTTAAGTAAAATATATAGTGTAACAGATAAACAGACATATTGTAAGTTAAAGGCTGCGTAGACACTTGTCTTTTATAAAGATACGTTTTCGTCGCGACTCGCGTCAACTTTGTATTTGCGTTGCTATAAATTGTTTGGAGCTTACAATGTTATCTAAATGGGATTCTGCGCAGACAGCTTAACAGTTTCGATGTATAATTACGATTCGCTTCAAATGGATTGACAAATACTCGTGAATATTTAATTAAAGTCTATTTTTCTGTTGACAATATTTGATCCTTTCTTTTGGAAAATCATCATCTTTAAAACACGCTTTTATTAACTTCCCCTGAAACAAATCTTTAAAGACAATTATGAAGTTGTCTTCAGTCTTTAAACTAAATATTGTTGGATAGTAGGTACCAGAAATATTCCAATCCACAGAATAACCGTGATAATGCACACAACGTGACATACGCATAAATTGCCCTCGTGCATTCAAGTATATCTAAAATTATTGCGGACCAGCAATTATCAAAACTGATTCCGATCAAACGGCATCAATATAATTAAATTTAATAAGTTCTGCGGACAATTGACAAGATCCGTGAGATACGATGCCTGCTGTATAGATATTGCAATTGCCAATCGGAATTATCTTGATATCAAAGCGCTTAGAAATTTCTATTACACTGCACCCGTATTTAGGTATCTGATTGAGAGGAGTAGGCTCAATATATCTCTTTGGGCGTTAATAGCTTCGAACTATCGCGTCCCTATTATTTTGTCAAGTTGCGGATTTATAGATGGCGGGCATAACGGTAAAACTGTGTCGAGTCCCAGGAACACTAGCTGGCGATGGTGTCCTAAAGGTCGTCCACGGTGTTATACAGCCGATGCTATCGATGGGGATAAGCTGAACTAAGTCCATTTATAAAAGAGGCATGCGAACGTAACATTCAAAGGACATTAGTAATGGATTACAGCTGCTATTGATAATTTTACTTCTAATGAGATTTATTACATCGAACAGTACTAAGAAACGTATAGGATGTGGAAATGCATAAATCAGCGCTATCAAAAAAGTTTGAATACTCTGAAATTTCGCCTGTCATCAAATATTATAAATTTTAATTGGAATAAAACATGAATAGGAGGTTGTAGAGCGAACGCATTTATTAAACCTGCATTGCCACACGGGCCATAACAAGCGATTTCACGGCGCAGGCGCATCCTTTAGCCACGGCTGTCTCGAGCCGCCATCTTGCCTGCGACAGATTTGTTGCGTCACACGCCGCAACAATATGGAGGATCGTGTTACACTGCCCTAAATCTCTTTGTTCTTTGATTCGCGTGTTCAAACTGTCTGGTGAATGGTGTTGGTAAACATTATTGGAATTATTCGCCGCTCTTGTGTTATAAATGATAGACTTGTTTCAATAGGAATTTATGCAACGTACCTATCACGTGTCGTGCTAAATGTCTTACGAAATCTCGTATACACCATAAACATTGCCGTTCATTTGAACCATGAGTCTATAGAGACATGTCTTCAATGGCCCGATATTCAGACATTTCATCACACCCACCGCTTCGAACTGTTTTAATCGACCCTTGTTATTTAATGGCGGTTGATTACGATAGAAGCGGTCAGTCGATCGCTTACAAGCTCGGACAGTGTTTGGACACGCGCTGGCGACCGACAACGACAGATCGCGCCGATCCGCGATAAGATGCTATCTGTCGGGTGCGCACGCGCCGCGCACCGGTTTAGATTGCGCCGTGAAATTGAGACCGATTTATGGCTGTGCCTAATGGCTTTCTCGATTAATTGTCCTCTAAATTGTTGAAATTACAACACTATTAACGTTTTACATTACTTGACATAATTATGTATATAAGCGTCCCGTTAAAGTGTTGGTTTAAGTGGATGTCATTCGACTAGGTGTAAACTAATTTACGACTGCCATAACTATAACTATGCCTGACTCGTAAATAAAAGTAGCTATTATTTCTACAGCAAATGTTTGCGTTTATTTTAATTTACCTTAATATTATTTTTAAATAGCGTTTTCATTATCCACCAGTTACACATTAATGTTTAACCACGTATCATTAGTGTCTAATTATCGATAACTAACATAAAAGACATAGTGCTTTTTATGACTATCTATGTCACAAATCTGAAATAGCCACAAATGTAAGTGGCTTTAAAGTTTTAAATGTCTTACCATTATAGGAGTAGGAAAAGTATAAACTAAGTGATAAATAAGATTTTTATTTTACGACAATGCAAAATAAGTTTTCCTGCTTGTTTCTCTTGAGAGAAATGTATAAA
>DVRM01000324.1:0-10780 GCA_018232405.1 Junonia genoveva | reverse complement strand
TATCGGAGGCGGCTGATTTGCCCGGATGCATTAATTCCAGTCGTTTTATAATCAGTTTAGCGTCGTAATTGGTTAAATTGCACGTTTTGTTTGGTCATTGCCGTGTATGGGCGGACGCAGTATCTTCCAATAGCTTCTAATTTACATATAATTTTAATATGATGTTAATTGAAACCAATTTAGAGTTTATTAATAGTCGAGTTTTGGTTGTTTAAATGTAATAAACGTAGCTCGCTGCTAGCCGTAATATCGCACGATTTTAACTGATGTTGAGGAAGTTTTGTTATATCCATAAGTATTTGGCACGAATCCAATTCTTTTTAAAATCGTCTATTCCTTTTAATATTTCTCTCTTAATTTTCGCGAAATTTTAATATTTAGCTAAGTAACATTAATGATGAGTAAGATGTTAGGTATGTACATTTCAAGTCTTTCAATAACCGTATTTAGAAGTGGATTTCGTTTGTACTTGATAATTTATACACTTACATTCTAAAACGAAATTTCTATACGCTAAAAATATAACAAAACTGTTCACTTTGTTGTGTGACATTAAGTCCCGCGTCTCGGCTCCAATAGTTTGAAGAAAATCTTTACTAAAATTCTGTTTAACCAAGTTAGCTCACGAGTACTTTTTAGTTATATTTTGTACGCTATTTAGTTTCTCGTTTATTTTTAAAATGTTTATTTAAGCTAGCTGTTTCATACGGCTTCATCCACGTGGAAACAGTTTTTTTTCACGTTTATAACTTTCCGGACTAAGGATTATACACACAAATTCTATTAAAATACATTCATGTTTGAATTTTGTAAATATAAATATAAAACAGAGAATATCACTAGTATAATTATGAATGAATCATGTTTTTTTACAAGTACAGTTAGCTTTAAATGAAACGTGTATGGATCCATTATTTGATTTGACAAGTGGAATGATTGCCAAGTTGCTGAAATAAAAAAGAGTAACGACCGCAATTACAGCCGCCCCTCGAAACAGTAAGATCTTGGCTCGTGATGCTAATAGATCGTTTCTTACGTTACCAGCTCATGACCAACGTGTTATATTACGCGCTAGAATGTACTATATACTGTTATAATAAACGATCATGCGAAAAAATGACAATGTACTTTTAAAATGACAATTAACATTCAAATGATTTTGTTTAACGATAATAATACGAATCATGCACAACTGAACTTTAATGAAATTACTTTAGTCTATTTATAAGCAATGTAAAAATTTCAATTCATTTCCAGAGAAACACATAACTAGCCTGCCAGCTTAGATATCAATACAATCACACTTATTACAAAAAAACAATGCCCACCATTCATGCACACAGTATTAATAAGAAAAACATAATCAATTCGCTAATACAACAACAAAACTCATAGCACTCTATTTAGCTTGTAACATAAGATGGTGGACTCGGAGCAACCGATTCAGCTTATTGGATCACCTTTAATCCGAGAACACGTAGGACGCTATCGGCACGTACGGTTTGCTAAATATCTCGGACACCGTGAAGATAACGTCAGTTGTAAAGAAACGTCTCTTTTTTCTGTTAATTTCATCTTAATGAGATGATTAGCTTTTGTTTTAAAGTATCGTGTCATTAATTTGATATTATGGATTCATTTTGGATCAATTACCATAG
The DNA here is from genome assembly GCA_018232405.1 of Junonia genoveva. NCBI lineage: Eukaryota > Metazoa > Arthropoda > Insecta > Lepidoptera > Nymphalidae > Junonia > Junonia genoveva. Next base: position 9,122 of record DVRM01000324.1, on the reverse strand, counting down.
GTACTAAAATTACATTTCATTATTACCAATTGATTATTTATTTGATGTTATTGATTTTTACACTTACTTTTTACAGTCAGTATACTAACAATGTCATAGATTTCCATATCCATTGTTTCAAATTCGTAAATGTTTGAGGCATAGCATTTGAAAACGATTTAATTTCCCCTTAATATAAAATATAAAAAATAACATCAATATAAGTTGTATTTCCAAAGCAAAAAAGACCACAATACGACAAAGCATACAAAAATCTTGTCACACTTTTTCCGCGACAGATAGAGAGAATATCTAAAATCACTGAATTTGATGATACAGTAACACGCAATTTACGTCCATATTACAATGAAATACGGCACAAAATCCTTTGATGTGTACATTCACAAGTCGACGATGTTGACAAAGCTCGCGGCGTCATGCATTATTCCGGCTAAATCATTAATAGCTGTTAAGTAAATTATTATGTAAACCCACATTGTTTAGCGCCGAACACCGGATTTGTATTTCCATTGTAATTTCGGTTAACGATTCAGATATATAATCTATATTTATAAGATAAAACAGTACGGTCTCTTTCTCTTTCTCATCTTCATCTTCTGTAACTGTTAAACGATTTTCTTCTTATTTTTAGCTATTGATAGCCTTGACAGTTTTTGAAATGAAATTTTAAATGAAATGAATATTATAATTATGAATATACATATAATTAGGTATACACAAAACAGTTTTCCAATTTTCAATAATGATAATTTTATTGAATATTGACCACCAAGCGTTACTAGCAAATTATAATAATGTTACAAAATCGAACACTACCAGCATTACGTAGCAAGTTTTTATAATATTCTACATAATATTTGAACCATTTTAGCAACAGAGCGTAACTAATGAAGATCTATAGCTTAAACTCAACACGTCAGTCGTAGAAATAATTAAACAACCTTTATAGTTGCCGCAGGAGGACAAAAAAATCGTACAATATCGGAAACCGTTGATAAAAATTTAACAAAAAGAGCAAATAAAGTATAGAGTAAAGATAAAAGAAACTAATGCGAGTTATCCTGCAAGAGGACAACCGTAAAATATAACTTCCTACGATGGCCCCGGAAAGGTCTTTACTGTAATTGATTTTGTTATTTTATTACACGATTACGACGCACTAAGTCAAGCTCTGCGTTTATGCGCCATAAAATATGAACAAACCGCAGATATTGTTCTACCAACTCTATTTTGTTACTTCACGTTAACTACAGCATTTATTTTTTACGCATTTTTTGACAAATTAATCAGATAAAGAACCTAATAAGTAGGTTATTTATCTTATGGTAAGTCATAAGATGATGGATGAAGAACTTACTTATTATTGACATAATATTAGCTTATGAGTGTTAGCTTATGCAACTTATATCGATGTAGAACCCATATATATTTAAGGAAAAGATGTAACAAGGAAAAAATGAGTAGCGTCAAAAGATAACAAATAATAAAACATATCCTTACCCGACGCCTCCGTTCAAGGCGGTGACCACTCCGGGTCTCTCATAGCACATATGCATACCAGCAACCCCTTTCACTTTATTACCACTGAACGAAATTTTGAAGAAGTCTTAAAACACAATCACAAAACAATACTTTTATTTGTACACTTCGCTTTATACTATCATTCGTTTTAATCTACACCACGTACGAACATTTTCTTCGAGACTGAACGTTCGTTGAACGACACAAAATCCAAATTAGTTGGTTACTGCGAAACAAATTTTCCATTAGACGCGGTGCTCTAAATCGATGTAAAGCAATCATTTAACGGTTAATATTCATGTCATGCTCCGCTTTATCGCTGGAATCGTATTAAATTCATATCGATTTCGTTTAAACCGTCTCCTTCCAAAAAACCCTCGCTTATACATCCTATTAAACTTGCTAAAACTTCAGAATCAGGTCGAAATTAATTAACAATTTGTACCTTAAATAATTCGAATGAAATCATAAAAGTTAGAAAGGAAACACTTATTTAAAATTCAACATTTTCCTTCCTCGGAGTTTACTCGACAAACGGGTATTTGATTTTATAAGGAAACTACCGAGTTAAATCTGGCATCGATAGGTAAAGTATTCAAATAGCTATGAAGTACCATATTGCGTTGGCATCATCTATAACGTCACGAGTGAAGAAAATCACGTCAGCACATTTGTTTCAAACATATCACGCAACACAATTGGCTGTGAGGTGAATATCGCTATGGTTACGAATATTTCGACTCAATTCTGCAACGTATCACATGAAATAACACCTGCGCGCGTTTCTGCATTTTGCGAAACGGGAGTAAGTGAGACTAGTAAATATTTGGCAGAGAGATTTAACATTGTTGTCTTTAAAATGTATTGTAGCAATAACACCTAGCTCTGCTCCAATAAATATTATGACTTACAAAATTCTGAAACAATAACGGTAGAAGTTTAAAACAGAATATGTACCTACATCTATTATACTTTTAGATATAGCTATACTTGAATGTAAAAGAAGCAAAGTTTAGAAAGGCAAGTTATAATCTCAATTTAAGGAACAATGATCGTTTGGATTTTCCGCTTGGTCAATGATTAATTGCTCCGTTCTCGGTGAATACTTTTTGCTTTATTTAACGAACACGCAGTAAATAGAATGTGGTGTTTTTCATGAGGGTAAGGACGAACAATTACGCGGGTATTTTCGCGCGTGATTGATAGATGCCAGTTGAAATACATTGAGGTATTAAGAATAGGATATTGAGAATGTTTATAGAATCAAAGTAAATTAAGTCGCGTAAACGCGAGAACAGTCATGTTCTGGAGTCCCATTCTACTGACAGAGTAACCCTTTGGCGATTTTTCTTATTTGTACTAGGATATCGGACACGAAAACACATATTGTATAACATTTTAAACGTCATTAATTACGGATAATATCTAAAGATGAAGTTAAACAGAAGCGAAGATTTAAAATAGGGCCGACACCCTTCAAGGACGGAAACTTAAAAACGTTTAAAACTATTAAGAGGCATAATGAACTTCATGAAATCAAATGAAAAATGCATTGTTCTGTTAATGCGGGTGAAAACACCGTAATTAAAAATGTCAGTCAAGGTTTTCACGGTTCTCGGTGTACGAGGAAACTTCTATTAGAGCCAAATCTTGCCCGCTCCACATTTCAAATACATTAACCCACTTTAAACCGAGGTCGAACTGATTGCCTTGTCACTAGATTTGACGATACCATCTTATTCTAATTGCGATTGTTAAATCATTGTCGGTGATAGATTTTTGGAAACTGCCAAACTTGTACGACCTAACATAATAGTTAATACTAATATTGAAATAAAAAATGACCATTCTTAACTTATTTCTTGTAACTACAAATAATGATAGATAGATAAACACTTAAAGGACAAACATTTACAGATAAGGCACATCTTTGAGGTTACATTTTTCAATGATACTCTTAAAATAATAAAAACAGTGTTATAAAAGAAGGATATAGAGATATCAGATCATGAAGAAGAACCTGCATTGCATGAAGGTATCGATGTGTTTAGTAATTTACAAAATTTAGATTTAGCAATCAGTTCAAATTTTCCTCGTGATTTCTTTGAGATAGTACCAATGTGACACATAATATTGAGTTGGTATTTCTTATATGACCTTTGAATAAATTACGTAATCTTGATATCGAGTTCTTTGTGTTACAAAAACAATTCCTTGAATTTCATGTAAAAAATCTCCTTAGTTTTATTGAAGGTCTAGCAGTTGACAATCTTTATCTAATGACTATTAGAAGAAAATATTTAAAGAATCCTTCCTAGATAGTAGTATTTTAACATTCGAAACATTGTAATCGTTTGAATGCTTCTATTTGTTAATTGCGTGATAATAGTAAGTAAATTACAAATGGACAAAAAGAAATCAATGAAACATTATAGACAAAAAATAATTATGAATACTAAAGAGCTAAATAGTGCAGAAAACAAAGATAGTAAAAATGAAATCTGCATTGACAATACTTTCACTACTTTTCATAATCTTTAAACGAGAATTTGAGGAGTTAATTGGCGTATTATAACTGAATGTAATTAAGAAATTTAACGAGTAATAAACGATATAATTGATTTCCTAACCGAAACCAATTTTCTTTGTTTCATCATAAAATCGTTGCGTTATAAATAGTTTTTTTATTGGAGCTTTTAAAAGCATTCCTAGGTAATCGACTAAACAAATTAAACAATGATCGAATCAATCGCAGTCAGTAAAATCATTATCGAAACGCGCGAACAGTTCATCGTAAAAATTCCTAGTTCCAGCGATCAAGCGCGTCATGCATGAGTCAACATCATGGACACCGCATCCATCCGCATGTTCTTACAAAAAACTCCACAGAGCACTATTCCATACAACGATCCAACACTGCAATCCAAGTGTTCCGAGTCACAGATTTCACTGTGACGGCGAGTTGCGAGCGTTGACAACACGCGCGCATTCCGAGTCACGTCACGTTCGCCCGCGTCCGTGCGAATACCCGCCAAAAGTGATGATCTCTGTGTGAAACGGACGGAGGGACCGCAGACGTCCAAACGGCATGCGACGTAGTGCGCGACTGCCGCTTGAGGCGGGGCGGGTGCGACGTACACCGCTCGCAGGTTATCGTGAGTCGACTACACAGATAATGATGTCAAAAGTGGATCGGACTAATGCTCTCTATTATGTTGTAAACGTTCCAAATAATCCGATGTTGCAGCGTGAGCCTTTCTTACGTGATCGGGCTCATCTCTAATTAATGACGGGCAATATTTTAATAACCGAATCAATCACGATCGCTTCCGAACCAGTAATGAAATGGTAATGAGCGATACTTTATTAAGTGTTAGGACTGGTGTCATAATTCATTATTTAAAATGCAACACCACCGACATATTAATGTAACTCGATGCGTTTGAGAATTGTATCAACAAATACGAAGGTATCACTCCTTGAAATGAGCCAGGCGCCGCTTTTAGTAACCGACCGTAAATTTCATGTCCAATGCCCATTTATGACAAACAAAAAATTAACCTTAATACAAAATCACACGATTTCGAATTCGATCAATCCTTTGTGGACTCATTCTTTCTCGGTTGAATTGAAAATTGTTGATATTTCGTCGATGCGAACTTCAAATGTAAACCTTATCATGAATGTTATGAAGTCGCTAAAAGATTGCTCGCTTCATGGCGAATGACACGTTCTGAAGTCTTGAATATTATAAGAAACAAGTATGTTTGAAAATGGACTTTATTTTGTATAAATAAGATTCACTTTCCGATTGAAACGGACAATCTTTCCACGTATTTCCATTTAGCAAGACGGTGTGTGGCTCTAAATTTTGGTCGGATTAAGAAAGCGTTCTTCGTTTGATGAATGTATAGGTTCGTTGAGGTTTTTGCGGTGAGTTCCGTGGAACAGCTGTGACGAAGGGAACAGAAACGTATATTTTTCCGCCTATTGAATTTCACCGTAAACATCATTAGACTTTCGAGTATCAAGTCAGACGGTGTAAAAGAGTCGTTTACCAAGTTTTAGGGAAATTTGAGTTGTAACACCCAAACATCAAGGTATTTAATTCACCGACAGTCAGAACATAACTGGCCATGTTTATTACTCTAAATTGTGTACGAAACACGGTACTAAAATAAACTCTGACATCAATTAGCATATGCGCACTGTTCGGTAAAATGTCGCAATAAATTGCTCGTAAAGATTTGTAAAGGCCATTTAAACTTTTAAGTGAAATGAATAGTTTTAAGCGAGTTAACTATGAAATTGTGTAATTAATTGCTAATGCTATTAAAGTGTTACTGTTAATATCACAACAGCCTAATATAGATAATACGTCAAATAGACCATATTGCGGGTATTTATGAAAAATTTGATGCAGCATCACATGTCCTTGTAAAAGAATCCTTTTATTGGCCATTAAGTGAATTCCACATAGATAACTAATACGCGGTGACCCAAATTTCATGACAAGTGGAGCGGTTGCGCCGGCCGGAGCGGAAATAGGCGGATGATCCCGGGGGAGTGGAGGGGAAATTTAGGACCAACGGGGGAACGAAACTGAGCATACTTTCTAGCTTTATTTAGCAAGCTATTATTTATTTGTATTGGATTTATCCAATTACAAGTTTATTGGAAATATATAAATACTAAATTATTGGAATGTGTCAATGTTACAGTGCGATTGGATATCAAACACTTAAAACTCCTCAACTAACTAAATCATTAAAATAATTAACGAAAACTAGATATTTTTGATACAAGAACATTCACTTCATGATTTATAAACTCACTAACAATAAGACATTTATTTGATAGAAGATCTTCTAAACTGAAAATGCATTTTGTGCATTAAAATACATCCCCTGCATTTTCGCCGACTTCTGTTCAACTAGATCTTTTGTTAAGGGCGCCTTTTATTCCGTCTTACCCTTCTGGTAAGCAGGTGCGAGTAATATTTCGGCAACATAAGGAAATTTCTCACGGGATTTATGAGTTCGTATTTCGGTTTAAAGTTTAATTAATAAAGACTTATATTTGTCATGTAAATTGATGTTATTCGAATTAATATTCTGAGTAAACATTTTATTCTTAAGAATTTTAAAACTTTCAAAGTTAAAGCGGGACACAAAAGTGATAGTAAAGAGATTTCGGTAACTATAACAGTGAACACGAAAACGATAAAGATGATTAGACACCAAATGGTCGGAGCGGTACTCCGCGGGACAAAGTAGCACAAGTGCGCCATAATTAATTATATTCAGTTCAGCGGAGTAATCCCGCTTCCCGGCAACAATCTGGCCCGACTCACGGAATCCGAGGCTTTAAATATGCACGTAAACAGCTCAAAGTAGGAATCGACACTTGGGAACAAGACATGGATTCAACAAGCAGCCATAATATGAATTTGATTCTACAAACCATTTTGACTATGTGCTCGAATACTCTATTTCAAATCTGCATAAGATTTTAAATAGAGTATTAATTAATTATGTCCCATATGTCCAAACTAATACTATTGCTTTTTTATCTGTGAAAGAATTTTTAATATCAAGCTAGTGATTACAGTACATTTGCTTCATAAAAATTAATAAAACAAATGATGTAAATAAAGTTCAATTGAAAGATGACTTAAATGTTCTACGAGTTTATGTAGTTGGAAAGTTTTCTTTCTGCGAATCTAATCTTTGCAATCAATAGAAAATATAATCTTAATTTAATAATATACGTTCTATTATTAGAATAAGTACAGGGTAAAAATAAACTCAAATCTGTTCTTCCCAATCTTAATCATGTTAGTAAATTTAGTAAATTATCATCTATTTATAGACAGTAACAAAATTATAACTTTGTGTATAAATTATATTATGTTTCTGTAGCTTGTAAACTAAGTCAATGTAAAGGATACTTTTTGTTTCAGGATCATCAAGGTATCTTCGTATCGAACCAAAATAAATCGCACAAGGAGGTGTTTTAATTACATTGACATTTAAAATTCTAATTCTTACTTTGAAAAGTATATTGAACAACCTTTTTTTTTTTATCAAAAAACGCGATTAGAATACCACTTCGCAGTAATTGTGAACACAGACGATTATTGATAAGACAACAGAATAACTTGACACAGATTAATGGTTTCAAGATGTCAAGCGTTATGTCAATAAACAGGCTATATTCATACAAATACAATATTTTCCAGTGCTATCGTTCTGGATGACGACATTTATAAAAGTAAAACTAGTTTTATGGACCAGAGCAAAGATTTATTTTTAGCTTTATTATAAGTAAAAGAAAATGTATTTTAAACTAATTTCAAAAAGTGAGTTGTCGTGGGACGCTTGGCAGATGTGAAACATCAGATTTTATTTGTATTCTGATATTTTTTATTTAAAAAATGTAAATAGAAACGGAAGTGCTCAGTTTAGTATCGAAAAGGGAGCGACAGGTAATAAAGAGCTAACTAACTAAGACGCTAGGCTACCCGAATAGCACGTTGTGATTTGCCGTCAAAACGTTTTTCTATTCTAGATCCTTTTATTTGATTGCTAGGTATACAAGTACCTAGTGACTGGCATTTTTACAGCGACATACCAATTGAAACAGAAACATTGACCTCGTAATAATATATTGATTCCAAAAATTCAATACTTATGACCAAATTTTTTTGTTATACAAAAATACCATCCGCGGAGCAAGGTCTAGAATAATACCTATAAAATAATACACGAAAGACATGATGATGACAATACCTGAATCACGTCCAAAAAAGAATAGTTTGATACAAAACTTCTAGACGGGTTGATCCCAAAATAAAAAGAAAGAGCCAGAAAAAGAAGAATCTGAACTAGTACTGACATAAAAACAAAACATCACTACGAAGCTATTTATATAACGAACTATGTCATAATTTAAGTGGTAAACATTATGAATTGCTCATAGACAGGCGATGTAGCTTATGAAGTATTGCCTTAAAAGCTATAAGTACCGAATTAAGATGGTATCTTTTTTATCAAGACTATTACTGTTTCCGAAATTACTACACTAAATACTAAAGATTATTAATTGTCCATATTTTCTCGTGAAGAGCATGTAATGAATTGGCTTTTAGATATAGCAAATATGCCTGTTGCGGACAATAATTAATTAGCCGCTGAAACCGACTGAATAACAATAGATTTTAACTGCAGCCTAAAAATACACAAAAACGAAGCACATTTTCATTGCAGGGCGTGTGCATTTGCGTGTGACGTATCGCGAATAGGCACAAAAACTGCTGATTGAAGCGATCGTGATCCTTATGTATTTAGACACAGCGGCGAATGTACGCAAAGCAAACAGTGCTGTGTGGACGACCGTACGACAAACAAAGACATCTGAAACAGGGCTGTGTTTATTGAGAACGGGGAAAACAGAGCTATGTACGATCGAATGTAAAGAATGAATATTCCGTATATTTTTCTGGGAAAGCTAATACTCACTTTCAATAGTGTATCTATCAGTGATAGTAACACTATTGAAAATTTATTGAAAACTAAAAGTTTTAGATGATTTCGATATGC
>DVRM01000323.1:0-10789 GCA_018232405.1 Junonia genoveva | reverse complement strand
GAAGGTGACTCGTCGCTTCCGCCGCATCCAGGCCTCGAAGGCTGGCAGGATCGCACTCACGACGCGTTTGTGCGCGTACCAGGTCTCCGCGGAGACGGGCGCACCACGTCGTGTGTGCCCTTCGCTGCAAAAAAATTGATGGCCTATATGAAATAAAAGGATATTTTTTTTCTCGGAAACAGCGTTTTCGTCCTAGAGCGAAACGGCATCCATGACAGAGCCGCGGGCAAAAGTTAGAATAAGTACGTGTATTTATAAATTAATAAAGATTACGTATTTAGTGCTTGCGTTAACGACTTATTTTTCTTATCTTATGTGTCCAGCGGTTAGCTACATCTAACGTATTATTGTTTTAAAATAGAATCGTCTTTTTTCAGGCATAAAGCACGAATAGTGCTTCTTGGACGCCGCCGACCATTACTTTTAAACGCATCAGGACCCAGTATATGGCATTGTTTAATTTTAATTACAGGCTATATTGTGCCAGTGGCCAATGTAATTAAATATTCAAATTTTTCATCCTCAATTTTATATCAAATCTTTACTATATTATAAATTCAAAGAGTTTGTTTCGAGGCTACTTAGTAAGGCTATTCCGACCAAAAATCGAGACTCAGTCAAGCGAATTTTTAACACTTCACTCGCACAATTGTACATGTAGCGCCACGCGATTTGTCATTTTTAACGTAAAATGTATGCATTGAATATTCTGTAGCAAGTTTTTAACAATTCAAATTTGACAGATGAATGTGCAAAATGACTAAATTGAGTGAGTTTTGATTTTTGGTCGGAATAGACCTGCAGTATTTCGTATCTATTTGATAGCCTGTCTATCGTGATCGTGAAATGTATTAAATCGCATTACAATTCATAGAAGCGGGGCAGCAACGGGTGTTTCCTCGAGGTCTAACTAATTTGTCTAACTGTTAGAAACACGAGGAATTCTTGGAAAAAATATTTCTTTGTGGTCCTACTTAGTGACATAATATGTAGTCGTTGCTAAAGTTGTCAAACTAAACACAAAATAAGGTATCAGAGGGATATAAAAATATGTCATGCGTGTCTTCCCCGCAACAGCTGGCCTATAGCATTCCAGTCGCAGTCGCAGCGTTGCCAGATTTACTTTTTGCAAGTCGGGATTTGAAACTTTTTGAGTGAAAAAATCGGGATTATTGCGTCGAAACCGAGACACAGATAAAAATTATAACATTTGTGTAAATATTTTTGGCATATTTGTGTAAAAATTGGTAGTCTTTGATGCCTTGGTCCGTTCAGATTCAATAATTTTATTTAGAATTTGTTTCGTTTGGAATATTATGCCAATATTCGCCATGAGAAATATTAAACTCCTTTTTACACAGATAACAATAAGTTTTATACTCATCCGACTTTGCATTACACAACCAATTATAAATTATTCTCCCAATTTAATCTAAAAAAAAATAAAGGATCAAAAACAAAAGTCACAAATTTTAGCGTTTTTTCAGATAGATGTATTTTTGTTAAAAATGGTCTTTTGGTTCCTATGGTATGGTAATTTGGGATGATTCGGGCAATAAAAGCCGGTGATCTTGATTATAATAAGGTTATATAATTAACTTAACACAGTCACATAACAAACTTATAACGTAGTAACACACAGTAAAGTTACAAGCCCTTTCTGCCAGGTGCGCGCGAAAAACCCAGTTCGTCTGTCAAAAACAAGTGTTGCCACATCACCCCCCTACGCAGAAAGCTTAAATAATGTTAAAAAATAACTACAATATTAAAGATGCTGTAATAAACGACGATAAACATTTAAAATATAACTTATATTATTAACAATAAAAACAAAGCTTATATGTTAGGTTAAAAACAATACAATAACAACAATCATGAATAAAAATGAAAGAGAGAAAAGAAAAGAAATTATAATTTTAATTTACATGTCTGCAGGGACTTTAAAACGTACTTGCCTGCCAGAGCGGGTTTTATATGGTTTTTCTGAAGTTTCTGCTTCGCCATGTTGCTCAGTTTCCTGCACAGGTTTATTAGGAGGCATAGGTGCATTCGACTCACACAAATATGCAGGTTTTATCCTATCTATGCTGACAACGATACTTTTGTTCCCTACGTCAATAGTAATAGTTTTGTAGTCTGTTTTCAAAACTTTGTATGGCCCTCTGTAAGGCGGCTGTAAGGATGGCCTCACTGTGTCATCCCGCAGCCACACATGTGACGACTTCTCCAGATCTTTATATAAAAATATTGTATTCTTACTATGTCGCGAGGCCGGTACTGGTCGCAGCTGGGACATTTTCTCTTTAAGAGATTTTACAAATTCCGAAGCGCTGTCATTTCGCGCTGACGTGGGAGCGATGAACTCCCCAGGCAAGCACAGCGGTTCTCCATATACTAAGTCAGCCGGGGAAGCTTGGACATCTTCTTTTAGTACCGCGCGCATACCGAGGAGCACCAGCGGCAGGGCTGTGCTCCATGTACCCCCATGGCACATCAGAGCAGCCTTAAGCTGTCGGTGCATTCGCTCTACTAGCCCGTTCGCGCACGGATGGTAACTAGTGGTGCGGATGCGTTTGGCAGAGCAGAGCTGTAAGAGTGAATTAAATGTGATTGATTCGAATTGGCGTCCTTGATCCGTTGTAACGAGTTGAGGAACGCCAAACCGAGCAATCCACTCTCGGAAAAATGTCTCTGCGACTTCTTCTGCACTGATTCCGACCATTGGCCAGGCTTCCGGCCACCTAGTAAATCTGTCGACAGCTGTGAGACAGTACTGGTATCCTTTACTATGTGGAAGAGGACCGATAATGTCAATATGTATATGACGAAAACGTTTGGAAGGGGTAGCAAAATTTCCTAAAGGTGATTTTGTATGGCGCGTAACCTTACTTCTTTGGCAATCTAAGCATGAACGAGCCCAGTTATGGCAATCCTTCCTCATGCTAGGCCACACAAATCTGTCAGCCACCAATCGTGCAGATCCTCGCGCGCCTGGATGGCTCAGTTTATGCAGTTTGTCGAAGTAAGGTCGGCGAAATGAGGGAGTCAGGTACGGACGAGGTTTCCCTATAGATACGTCGCAAAAGATCATTAGATCAGTACCAGGAATAGGTACTTTCTCCAATTTAAGAGAGGAATGAGATTGCATCTCTTTCAGTTCCTGGTCATTCATTTGATCTTTTGCAAGAGCGGAATAATCCTCCTCTAAATTAATTGCCTCCACGCGTGACATGGTATCCGCAACCACGTTATCTTTTCCACTGACATGAACAATATCAGTGGTAAATTGGGAGATGAATGTCAGCTGATTTAGTTGCGGGGGAGGTAATTTTTCACGACGTTGGGAAAATGCGTATATCAACGGTTTGTGGTCCGTGAAGATTGTCACATGCTGAGCCTCAACAACGTGTCGAAAATGTTGAACAGCCTCATAAACGGCCAACAGTTCTCGATAGTAGGCGGGCCAGGTGGATTGCCGCGCTGTCAATTTCTTACTGAAAAAGGCGAGAGGCTGCCAATCATCTCCAGCGCGCTGCTGTAGACACGCTCCAACATGTGTTGATGAGGCGTCTGTAAATAGACCTAATTGGGCCGTTGTAATGGGGTGGGCTAACAAAGTGATATTGACGAGGTGATCCTTGCACTTCTGGAAAGCTTCTTCGGTTTCAGTTGTCCAAGGAACGGGTTTTGCACCTTTGAGCTGAGAGTCGGCTAACATGTTAATTAACGGGGCTTGAAGCTCTGCAGCCCTTGGGAGGAAACGGCGGTAAAAATTTACCATGCCGAGAAACCTGCGAAGGCCCTCAACCGTTTTTGGTAGGGGGAAATTTCGCAGGGCCTCTATTCTCTCCGGTGGTGGACATACGCCCTCTTGCGATACCTGATGACCTAAAAATTTTACTTTGTCAGCGCCAAATATGCACTTTGACGGATTGATGATAACACCATATTCCGATAAACGTTCAAAAAGGACGCGCAGATGCTCAGCGTGCTCTTGAGGAGTACGTGAGAACACCAATATGTCATCCACGTAGGGAAAACAGAAATGCAGGCCCCGGACTACCTCATCTATAAATCTTTGGAACGTCTGCCCTGCGTTGCGAAGCCCGAACGTCATATAGGGGAATTCAAATAACCCAAATGGGGTAATAATGGCAGTTTTTGCTATATCATCAGGATGGACGGGTATTTGTTGGTAGGCTTTTACTAAGTCTACCGTGCTGAACACAGTACATCCGGCCAAATCCTGGCTGAAATCCCCGATATGACGGACGGGGTATCGATCCGGGATTGTGCGAGCATTTAAAGCTCGATAATCACCACATGGCCGCCACCCAGTCTGCCCTTTTTTAGCCATATGTAAAGGTGAGGACCATGGGCTTTTTGAAGGTCGAGCTGTGCCACAAGCGACCATTTCCTCGAATTCTTTCTTTGCAGCCTGCAATTTCTGTGGTGCAAGCCTGCGTGGACGACAAGCAACTGGCGGTCCTTCGTTCGTCAGAATATGGTGAACGGTGGTGTGTTTTATAGACCGATTGACTCCAGGTGGGCGGGTAATTTCAGGAAATTCTTTTAATATACGCGTAAACAGAGAATCTCCGGCGATAACTGTTTTTACGCTTAATTGAGACACCTCGGCTATGTTTGCAGGCGTAGAAATACGTGTCGTGCCATCTATAAGGACCTGATTGTGGCAATCTGGCAAAAGTTGATAATATGCCAGGAAATCAGATCCGATGATGGGCGTGCTTACGTCTGCGACAACGAAATTCCATCTGAAATCTCGGCGTAACCCTAAATTTAGGCAAAGGTTTACCGTGCCATAAGTCTGAATGGGGCTCCCGTTTGCTGCACGAACGTCAAAGTCTACATTTGCATTATGCCGCCCTTTTAATAGGTGTTGAGGAAAACAGCTGATGTCTGAGCCAGTATCAATTAAAAACCGATTCCTGGACCCAGAATCGATGATAAATAGACGGCGACCGGGAGATGCGCAATCAGACGCCGCCTCTACTGATTGCTGGTGGCGTTTCCCGATGAGTCAGGTTTCCAATTACACGGGCTAACGCATTTAGTAGCGTTCGTTGCAAACCTACGATGATACCAACATATCCTCGGTCGTGACTTCGAACGTTCCTTCATGCGTTCTTTGGACTGTGAACGTGAACGTCTGAAAGGCCGTGACTGTCGGGTGAAATGTTCGAATTGTTGGGTCAGTATTTGTATATGTTTTTTTAAATCTTCTAATTCTGTGCTTGAGGATATTGCATGCACAGTCGGTTGAGGGTGTGAGGATGAAGGAGTCTCTACTATGGCATCGGCGATTTCAGCCACTTTGTCTAGTGGCAGGTCGCGTTGAGCCATCAGTATTCTCTGTACCTCGCGAGGCAACCGGCGCATCCATAGTTCACGGATAATGCTGTCATCCTGAGTTGCTGGTCCAGCTAGGGAAAGCAAGTGTCGCAGAAATGCTGACGGTTTGCGATCCCCTAACTGAACATCGCTTAATAGGTTTCTGATCCTCTGCTCCTTCGATGTTGAAAATCTGGAAATAATTTCTTTCTTTAAATGTTCGTATTTGTTTTCCGATGGAGGACTTGCAATAATGTCCTCAACATCTTCAGCCATCCTTGTGTCAAGCATAGATAGGACATAACCATATTTGGTTGAGTCCTGCTTAATGCCGGCAATCTCAAATTGAGCCTCGGCCTGTGCAAACCAAATAATTGGCTTATCTTGCCAAAAGGTAGGCAGCTTGACAGAAATTCCATGTACTGAGCCCGTCTGAGGTTGAGCTTGCACCTGCAACTCAGCTAATTGCTTTTGCAAGTCTTTTATCTGCAGTTGCAGTTGTTCCTCCGCAGACATGATGGCAATTTATATATTAAAAAAAAAAAAGAAAACAGAAGAGTAAAAACAAAAATGTCAAATCAATTAATTAAATTACTTATCTATATGCGAACACTTATAATCTAAAAACTTAATAGATAGAACCACATGCACTAGATGCATGCAATGTAGATGCAAGTAAATCAATTATTAAATAAATTGAAAATTTACAAACACACTTAAAAGCAAGCAAACCGAACACAACAATATCAAAATAAAAATTCCCTTATAATATGGACACACTACCAAAACCAAAACAAACAAGAAATTCTTGCTTATGTTAATGAAATATCAAAATAAATTATTGAAAAACAATTTTTAAAGCTTGTTATGAACTATACAAAATTATGAATTAGTTGTTAATGATAAGAAAGTTACTTATGTTAGATTATTACTTAAATGTATATAAGAAAAATTGTACCATACAAAGAACCATTAAAATGTTTTTGGTTAATTAAACAGTTAGTAAAGTTCTATTTAAAGTTTATAAAAAACCTACTGAGTTATTTAATGTAAATTATAAATTGTGTAAAATATAGTTGTTACAGAGCAAAACAAATTAAAAGACTATTTGTAATTAAGTTAAAGAACAAACACTGTTAGTAATAATTATTAATTAGTAATGTAATGTATATAGATAAATTAAAAGTCCCAACGGAGTATATGTAGTCTTTCTTACGGGTACAATTATGCATCAAGCTCGGCGTCGAAATGTTGCAACCATATGAAGGGCCATGCGGTTGGTGAGAAAACAGATGCAAGGATACGGTTACCACGTTGCAGGCTGCAGCTCTTTACCGGAGTCGTCACAAAATTTGCCTTTTTTTTTAAATAGTTTATTTCCTTAGACGAATATTTAAATCGTCGGGGTCACCACTTTGGTTCCTATGGTATGGTAATTTGGGATGATTCGGGCAATAAAAGCCGGTGATCTTGATTATAATAAGGCCATATAATTAACTTAACACAGTCACATAACAAACTTATAACGTAGTAAACACACAGTAAAGTTACAAGCCCTTTCTGCCAGGTGCGCGCGAAAAACGACCAGTTTGTCAGTCAAAAACAAGTGTTGCCACAACTCTAATAAAGTGTGATTCTAATTTATAATTTTTGGAAGTGGCTAAAGATAATAAAGTTGTAAGGACATACGTATAGAATATAGTACATACCATACTTTTTTTTAATATCACTTATTCATGTACCAACCATTTTATTAAATTTTGATTCTTCTATCCTTTTTCATCCAGGATAATGTCCAACACGTGTAAATTGGTCGAGAAGCTCAAAGTTACGGCGAACTAAAACGTCTCATATAGACACACATACACACACATACACTTGAAATCATAACACTACTATTCATGGGCACTCGTGCGATAACATGCACACGAACAGTGCTCTCAAGTACAGAAAACGGAAAAATACTGCATTTTCAAAGTAAGACTTTCAAGTCAATATACAAATCAAAAACATGATTTAAATAAAGCTATTGTTTTAACTTATCATGTACCAGTTATTCCTCGTTTTTATCGACCCACTTTTAAACGTGTCACATTGTGTTTTTATTGTGACTCATTTTGTGTCCTCGTTCTGTGCACTTTATTTCTGAATAAATCGTTGTTTTGCTGTTTATAAGAATTTTTATAGCATTTAAAACTTTTATACTGAAAATGGAATAACGTTCCCTTATCAATTAATCTGTGCGTCATAGTTTTTGTGTTAAAATAATAGCTTTAGCAATCAACCTATTTTAGTTTAGTATGAAGTGAATTATTTAGCCTAGAAGTAACTAGGGTACTTGGTCAACTTAAGCATTGTAGCTTATTGAGACTCCTGTACACCAGTCCTAAAACTTAACTATAAGAAACATTTCAAAATTTTAAAACATAGCTAGTTATTGCAATACATAAAGCAAAAACAAAGAAAGTATTTCTATTCCTTGTTATTAATTGCATCCCAGAACTAGATTTCTTACGAGAAATAATTAAAAGACAAGATACGTAGAAGGCGAAGGAATTCGCAATGATATCAATCATATCAGTGTTCATGTCTCTATTGCTGCATTATCAGAGCTTAAGTTTGAAAAGAAATAAGATTTTTAATGATTCCAATTAACAGGAGACGAGTTTAAAACGAGTTATTAATGAAGGCGCGATATATGAAGTTGTAACGGTAGAGGGGTACCGCAAGGAATTCCTGGGTCCACTTCTTTAGGTAGTGCATGTTTGTGATGGCTTCAGAATTACAGAAATTGTGGAACGCACAAAGGAGAAATGCGTGAAATTTGAGGCTAATGATAATGCTTGACAAGAGTGTTGAATATTAAATGATACTGCTTTAATCACGTGACTTCGTTTTGGGTAAATGTTGTGTATGACGATTTCATCATCGATAACATCTACTAATACTTATTTTATTAAACAATTGCACGTATAATATTCACGTTCATTATAGATATATTTAGAATGTAGATCTACTTAAAATTTGTGTTTAGTATGTTTATATACCATTAGTGTACATTTTATACCATAACTAATTGTTTTCAAGCAAAGATACAGTAGAATATGAAATAATTTAAAATTCTTTTTCTAGAATTTACTATCAAAACTAGCCTGTTATTATTTTTTGTTTTATCAGTAGATATAGTAGATGTGTGAACTTTTACGTTCTTATTGAAGTCAAAGTCTAGATACTTAACCAGTTTTCAAGGTTAAGTTCAAATTATTCATGCAATTGATATGTGCATAAAACCGATTAATGAAATTAGTTATGGTTTGCGTAACATTGTAAATACTTCTTACGGCACGTGAAACATTTATGTAATAGTAATACGCATGTATAATATAAAAATATATAAATGTCGCATACATAGATGATCTACTGTTTTAATTAACTGGTTCGCTTACGTTGCTTTCCTGGAGGAAGCTTTTTCTCCTATTGGAAGAAGATTAGATATGGAGCTTAATTTATTTCTTTGTATAGAGCAAATGTAGTTTGACAAATAAACACCTCAGATTTTCTCTGACTATGGGGGTTTCATTATGACATTTTTATTTGGAAAGGTTACCTTAAGGGTAATTTTAATTTGAAATACATATACGAGTATGATTGATTTTTTTTTCTTGTATGGGCACTATTTATTTTTCCTTGTCAGTACTATATCTAATTTATTGCATATAGAATATCACGAGCTACTTATCATTACAAATTTCATGGTAGTTTTCCGTCGTTAAATTACAGTTTATAAGCGATACTAGACATGCAGTTTTAGTGCCCATCTTGCAGTTAAATGATACTTGGACTTGGATACATTTCGCAATGTGTGACCTACCTCAAAATCGTTCCGGTAATGTTCCGCTGTTTACTTCAGCTATTTTATTACACTTTATTTTGTTGTAAATTCGCCATTCATTAAAGTCAGATGACAATATTTTAGTATCTGCTTGTTTTAGTTGGGTTATTTATTGACCAAAATCTGCCGTTGTTGATTCCTCTTGGCTCATGTTCAGGGGATGGAATTTGTATTGTATTGTTCATGTTCCTTGTTTAAACTTTTGATCAATAGATTCTAAGTATTATTTGTTTATCTTTTAGAAGATTTTTTTAATTTGTAGACTTCGATATCTTATATGTATATTGTACAGATACATATCTTATTCGTAGCGTTTGTTAGAAAAAGTAAAATACTAACTTATAGTAGCTATATGCACAAAAGTCTACACCCATATTCCTTTATCCTTTGCTCGCTTGTTTTCTTTATCCCTTATCTCTTTTCTCCTGACAACGCAATACCGCACCGTTTCGTGTTGAAAATGTTCTGCTATCATGACAAAAAAGCTGTCGTAACGCTATTTTCTTGTCTACCCACAAACTGAATAAGAGGATCTGGAAAACAAAGAGTAAACGTTAAAATCTTGGTGTAATAATATTTCTTTTACCGGAATAAGACATGATATTACATAGATTAATAGTAACAATTATTATTATATAGTAGATCTCTAATCTACGGACAATTTATCGAACAATTGAATCGTATAAACTTTTCCACGCTGATTTGACGTGTAGCATGTTGGCGCTAGGCCATGATCGGCTATTAATTGGTTTGTTTGGATACAATAATAGATTGCCCGAAATAATTTGTCATCTCGCCTGATGAAACACGTGAATGCTTTTTTTACAACGAGGAAAATTAAAGTCGTGCAACAAAAACTCCGGTTTTTTGTGCAAAGATTTTAAATTAAAAATACTATGATGAAAAATATAAAGTAAAATTCGTATTATCTTTATACTTTTGGCTTTAGATCAAGGTGTATTTCTTCAGATTTGCGCAATTGCAAGTACAATAAAGTGTACGTTAAATATAAATTATTAGGTGTCTTTTATTGCTTTGCCATTATGAGCAATGTTGGTATCGACCATAAAATTACAAATAAACACAGGGAACGTGATCACCATCATAAAATAAGGTTTTGATTATTTGACAAATAGCCAATGGGTGTTAATCAACGGGATTTAGCATAATATTAGTACGAATTTACTATCACGCTGTTCTGAAAGGGGAAAATCACCAAAACGTGGCGCCAGATGGATCCATGCCAGTCTGTTTAACTTGAACACAGTTTCAGTTTGAAATTAAACAGTTTTCGAATCTATTGTTACGTTTTATTGCTCTGTTTTCTTTAGTTTCATGTGTGCTACCCGTTGTATGTAATACAGAACTTACATTGTCAAACTCTCTAGTTTTTAAAGACTTTTCGTGAAAGATCAATTCATTTTCACTAAAAATTGTGAAACTTAATGTTCATACGTTAAAATATTGGTGAGAAAATTCATTCAGAATTCATTCTGAAGAGTTTTTGGCCATTATTGTTATACCTACTTTTATTGCTTCGATAAT
>DVRM01000322.1:0-10794 GCA_018232405.1 Junonia genoveva | reverse complement strand
GTCATATTCTTCATGCTATGTATGCACGCTGCGTGTGGTAGGTAATGTAGGTCCCACAACCCTATAATTACACTTTGGTTCCAATAATAATTTTAAATAATATATTGTTCTATTTCAGTTCTAGAACATTACTATCAGAACATATGAACATACACAGCGGTACGAGACCCTATACGTGTAATGTTTGCGGAAAATCATTCGCCTCCAAATACACGCACCAGTCGCACTTGAAGACTCATCTTGTGAGTAAAATATATTAAATTAATATAACAAAGAAATTATAATTTTCCTAGTATTTTTTCCTAGACTTTTATCAGACTCTACATATTATTTTAGCTTAAGTTTTGACAGGTTACTAATTTACATTAAGCGATTGCAAGGCAATAACTATTAGACTAGAATATGTTTACCTCTTATGAATAACGATAGTTACCAAGTGATTGTGTTATCAACCGGGAACCAAATACTTGTATGAATACAAACATGTCTCGAGTGGGAATCGAAGCCGCGATCGTCGGCGCTAAAAGTATATTTATCAGTAACACTACACCAAAACGGTCTTCCATAACAAAGAAAAAATCTACTATTGTAATTTTACAAATTTAATCTTGGTAATTTTTAAAATTTACATATTACACAATTAAAGCGATAATTTTAATGAATTAATGAACAAATTAATGAAAAATTTATATCGTTCTTACATTCTATGTAAAAAAGATATAACTTCTAATAAATAAAAAAAGAAGAACCGAATGAAGTAGTTGCTGAAATATAAATGTATGATTTATAGAATATTTTTAATATAGCCTTTATATATTTACATTTATTATTCCTACAGGTACGTCCTCGTCCGTTTAAATGCGCACAGTGCGGCAAATCGTTCTTCACCGCGCAAAATTTATCCCAACACGAGAAAACGCATTCCGGTGTCAAAGACTTTATTTGCACCGTCTGTGGTAAGTACAACATATTTTTATATCTAAAAAATTATATTAATAGTCAACGGTTGAAAGGCCATTTTGACAAATATATTTAATGACATTCAAGCAACAAGTTTAATTGAATATTTCGTTATGTCTTGTTAAACTGATTCGTTCATGTTTATTAAAAGTGTCACAGTTTCATTATCGTTTGTTCCACTAAAAAGTTTCACTTGTAATTCACTGCTATTGACCTAAGTGCTAATTGGCCAACCTTCAAATGTTTTCTTTAGTTGTGGTATAACTGATACATTATAATTTAACGCGTCCATACAACTCGTGCGATTGTTACTTTTGTTGTCAAAACAGATGAATTGTGAAAATGGATAGATTAAATCAGATACGGGGCGAGGCGGGAAGCTCGCGCGACTTGACGTTGGACACGACTTCCCCGCCAAGCGAGGCCTTCATGACGGCGAACGAGAGCTCTTCCAAATATTTCACGCTTTCTGAAGTCGACTCAACTTTTAGCATATCTCCCTCGAAAGACTCACTGGCGGCGACCAGCGCGGACCCGGAGCGGACCATCACCGCCAGCACGGAATTGATATCGAATCTATCGCCGATTCCGAAGAAAAGTGATTTAGATAGTTATAAAATTGGTAAGCAAATAGAGGCGGCTAATATACTCTCCGGTGGTGTTAATATTTTCGATGATAACGACAATTCTTACGACGGTGACGAGCTGGTGATAGACGACAATGTTATAGTAGAGGATGAGAAAGCCAGTGCTGAATTGAAATTAAATGAGAACACAGAGCTTCCATTAGATAAATCAGAGAATTTGGAAAGTTTAGAGGATACGGAAACTATACCGAGTAAGGATACAGAAGTGGTGCTACAAATAGACGGAAAGAATGTTGATGCTATTGATATTGGGAATGGTTTATATTTGTATAGGAAAGCTGGCGAGGAGGAACTGGCTGCTGTTCAGATCATTGATGATGATCAACAGCAGCCGAGCTTTAAATTTTTGAAAGTGCGGTAAGTACTAACCTCACAATTATATTATTAGTGTGAGTTTGAATGAATTTGTCTGTTAACATTGTCAATAAACTCACACTCAATAAATGTTTAATGTGACCGTAAAATATTGCATTGCACATCTGAGTATAGAAAAGAACATGTGGTACCTACCTTTTATTCAGAAAGTACTGTTTTTTGGGTATAGAAATATGTTTTAGATTTAAATGATTATTTGTATAAGAAAATTAAAATGAATATAAGTGAAGAAAAAACTAGTTATTTTATAACTTTTACAACTTAATATATTTTTTTATTCTTGTATGTTTATTCATGTATATTTTTTGTTATTGATTCACCTATTAATAGCACAATGTTTTATTTATTTAAATGAATTTTTATCCGTGGTCAGAATTATCATTAAAGTAACAATTTATTTATTTTGTAGTTAAAAGACAATAATGTCTCATT
Source organism: Junonia genoveva (assembly GCA_018232405.1). Taxonomy (NCBI): domain Eukaryota; kingdom Metazoa; phylum Arthropoda; class Insecta; order Lepidoptera; family Nymphalidae; genus Junonia; species Junonia genoveva. Next base: position 8,380 of record DVRM01000322.1, on the reverse strand, counting down.
AATGTTATTAAGTTTTTATAAATGTAAACATTTAAACTATTATTTCAGTACTTCTTATTCTAGTTAATGCTTAATGTTTGGCTCTAATGAGCCATTATAAAATGTTTGTAACACCGAAAACAATCTTTAAATATGTAAATGAAATAAGTCTAGTACTAATGAGATAACAATGTTCAAAGATACAAAAAATTTTTAGCTTTATAAATTTACGCTATTATAGTTATTAATTTGTGATTTATATGTGTGTTACAAATATTACCAGAGATACTTTAACATCATGTATGTGATTAAAAATCAGATATAGCAAAAATCTAGTTTTGCATTATTGGACAATCAGCACCTATAAATTATGTATGTCACAATATAGGTTTGTATTAGCATATTTTTTTAATAACAACATTTTATTTAACATTACAGAGAGAATGCAGAGGGGAATTTAGAAGTTTATGAAGAGATAGAAATTGAAATTCCAAAAGAAGTGGTAAGTCTTTTAACAAAATATACCTATAGTTCAATTCAATTTAAGAAATTATAAATGGTTATTATGTTCCCTTTCATTGTTCATACAATTCCATTAAAAATATATTGATTTTTTTGTACACAAATTAATAATAAATATAATTCTAATCCAAAATAAAAATAGTAAAGTATACATTTAATTTTTTTTTTTAATTTTTCCAGCCTACCAAAGAAGGAAATCCAGCTGGAACTACTTCTTCTCATGTGCCTATAAAGGATATAAGTAAAATGATAAATGAGCCTACAGGCAACAAGGTTGCCGACAAAATAAATAAAACACCAAAGAATGAAACAAATGTTAATAATGATTTGAATTCTGAACCTAGCGTGGAAATACAAACCGAAGTAAAATCTGAAGTCAATTTAAATGGTAAAATGGTGAAATTTAATGAATCTCGTAAATCTCCACTAATAGGTACTTATACCCCAATGACATATCATTCAACACCAAACAAAGAGGGTATTCCTCTTACAAAGACTATGGTCGACCAACAGTTACAACCTAGCAGACATTCAGACAATATCAAAAAGACTATTGAAGTACACACAGACAGTTGCAGACAGAAATTATGGGAAACTCCTCAGAAGAAAGATGTAAATGAAATAGCTAAAACGCCAGAAACTATTGCTGATATTCAAGATTCTGTCGAAACTGTAGTGGAATCATCAGCTATTCCTGTAGAAGATGCTAAACAAAGAACAACACCCGGAACAAAAAGAATCGGAAATTGAAACAGATTTAAAAATTGTAGACACTATTGCTAATTGTGAGTCTACTGAAGAAGAAAGCAAAGTGGTTAAGGAAAATAGCACCCCTGAAGATGAAAAGATAGAAATGCAAGAAATATTACAAGAAACTGAAGAAAAAGACAAAGCAAAAGAATTAGTAGAAGAAATTCCAACAAAGGAAGAACAAAGTAAAGACGACAAAAAAGAAGATAAGAAGATTGAGATAATAAATGAATCTATAAAAGAAAATGTTGAAGAAAATATTATTTCTCAAGATGGAGTAAAATCTTGTGTAGATGAAACAAATGTTCTAATCATTGATGAGCTTGAAGATAAACAGGAAAAGGAGGGACTAAGCGATTTAGATATAAGTAAAAAATCAGAAGATATTAAAGTTGATAAAGATATTGATAATATCATTAAGGAAAATGTGGTGCCAGAAGTTACAGAAGAAAATCATATTGATGCAATATCAGATGAAAAACCACTAATTATTGACAACGCAATGGATATTGACACTGAAAAACGAAAAGATGATAACTTAATAATAATAGAAAATCTCGAAGAAACCGAGAAAACAGTGAATTTAGAATCTGATAATGACATTAATAAAACTAGTGAAACAAATCTTGTTGAAGAAATAAAAGTTACTAATGAAGTAAAAATTGATGATGCAATTAAAGAAACTGAGATAAAAAATGTAGTGGAAAGTTCTACTGGTAATGTGGCAGATTTTAATAAAGAAGAAATTGAGGTTATTAAAGAACCGCAGATATCTTTTACCCCGATAAGTAAAACGGAGGAATCTAAAGGAGATTCTGTTGCCGCCCAAAATGCTCCCAGTAATAATACACTAACGGATTTGGAAGATGATAAGGAAAAAATAATTGAGATCCAATCAGACAATACAAAGGTATCTCAAGAAAAACTTGAAAACTTGTCCCCAGAGAATAAAAAATCAAGTTTAAATGAAGTAAAGGATGTCAACATAACAGTTGGAACACAAAAGAAATCACCGACAAAAGGTGACAAAGAAGTTGAAAAACATGACGTAAAGATTACAGAAAACAATGATAAAAAGGATGAAAATATTTCTAAAGATATTTCCAACGTTATAGAAAAAACGAACATAGAACATGTCACACATTCAAAAGAAGTTGTATCGCATTCATTACCGATTAATTGTGATAAGGTAAAGGTTGATACTGACACTTCTTCTGCAATTATTAATAAAGAAACAAAAATCGCAAACACCGCATTGAATGCAAATAAACTTGTTTTTCCAAAAAGTAATATGGATAAAAATAAGGTAGAAACGAAACCAGAAATTCCAAAGCCCAAAGTTGTTCCTTCCAAACCAATAAATAATAACAATAGCGCGGTTCCTTTTGGTAAATGGACCTCAGCGAACAGACAAGAATTTCTGAACAAAATAAAAGAAACGAAAATACCTTCAAACAATCCTAATACAAAGCAAATTAAACAACCCAATGATTTGAATAGAAGAGATGTTTTAAAGAAGATTGATAGCCAAAGGCAATCAGCCACAGTTGCAACAAAGGCTGCCGATTATGGAACTACGTCTAAACTCACTACAAAAATTGAAACCGCGGCATTTGTCAATAAAAGTAATGTTAACCAACACGCTAATAAACCGGACGTGAAAGTTACTGCAATAAAAAGTCAGCCTTCATTTGTAAAACAAAAACCTATAGTTAGTAAGAAAATACCGAAAGAGGAATCAGTTGATTCTCTCGCAACCAAAAAACCTATTCACCGAAAAGAAATTAACAACCAGGACTTAATCGATAAAACTATAGAAGGTATTATAAACAGGGCAGTTACAACAAAAAGTTCAGAAACTACCGGAGATATGCCAGTAAATATGAATGAGAAAAACACAAATTCTAATTCAGTTGCTTTAGATGACATTGAGAAGAAAATGAACGAGTTACACGGAAATCCGTATGATGAGCGCCCATCACGTGAAACACCAGAACTCATTAACGACGTTAAAAATAATTCTAAACCTGAAAGCCTTAAAATTGACAAAAACAGTAAAGTTCCGAACCTTGTACCATTTAAAAATAAAGATCACAATTTGGTGAAAGAAAAAGAACCAGAGGAATTGTCGGATGAAGAAATAATAGAGCATGAGCCTATAACAGGCGACGTTGATGTTAACAAACAAAATTTAGTGACCTTGTTATCCAATAAGGAGAAATCACCAAATGAACCAAGAAAAGAAGCAATTATTACAGAAAAAGACTTTGATAAATTTGCTAGAAGAAATTCTATTACTTATGAAAATCGCTTAACTATGAGTTTTGATGGTAAAGAACCACACAATGTTATTCAAACGGTTGTAGAAAAAGAACCCCCGGTGAAGAAATTATCCCGCAATGAATTGATGCTTGCAGAGTCTAAAGCCAAATCTACCATTAAACAACATAATATTGCAATGAGGCAAAATAACCAAGCAAGTAAAATTCCAACGTCCGTAAAATTATTGACTGAAGAGGACACATATACTAAAAATTATCAGTCTAAAGTGCAAATGGCTTATCAATCTGTTCTGACAGCTAAACGAAATTTAGAGTGTCCTATTACAATTATTGAAGATAAGCCAGTGAAAGTAGTTTACATGGATAGTAACATGGAATTTACGCCAGTGCAATTAAATGTACAAGGACAGGAATTATCGCCGCCTAAAAAACAAACATCGGATTCATCTGATGCACATAGCGCAACCGAGTCCTTAGATTCAGAAGTTATGGAGTCGCAGAACGAAATAAAGCCTCAAGACGAAACGAAATTCAAAATCAAACATCAACGAAAACAAGTTCTGACACCTGTCGAAGAACCTGAGATAGAATTAATTGAACCGGATGATTTAGGTATTGAAGTTTCACCCAAGAAAAAACGCAAATTAGAAGATAAAACTGACAAAATGTCGAAGAACCTTGTGCCAAAGAAATCTTATCTGTTAAATCGTAATATAATAGACGACGAAATTCCAAAACCGGAAAATTTAGCCAAAAATGCATCAAAAGAGACCGAGAATAAAAACTGAAACATTTAAGAGTCATACTGATGCCATATCGGCGATAGATAATTTAGTCAAAGCTGCTGAATTAATCGAAACGCAGGCAGAACAAAAGAATACTTCTGTAACTAATGTTCACTCGTTGGATAATTCTCAAAACACTCCAGTAAAGAGAGGCAGGGGTCGTCCAAGAAAGTATCCATTACCTGAACAAGGATCAGACGTAAAAGTTCCAACTCCACAGAAGAAACCTCGTTTGATCGACGCTAAGGTTACCAAAAATTATACAGATTCCGATGATAGTAGCGATGGGGAAATCGTTAAAGAAAATTGGACAATGGGCAAAATTAATGAGAATATTGTATGTCCTATTTGCAATAAATTGTTTAGATCTGAAAATGTTGTATTTAAACATGTCAAACATTGTACGGGTCCTTCGCCCAATAGATCTGATTCGGATAAAAGAAGCCCGATAAGACGGAGGTACTCATCCGAAAGGAAATCCTGCGATAGCAGATCGGACTTTTCGGATGACGATGAGGAAGAAAAAGTCAGAAGTCGTAAATCTCGTCACTATGCAAAACCTGCAATTGATAATGATGATATTATAGTAATAGAGGATACTCCTCTTAAAGAAAGAATGGACAAAGCCCAAAAAGCAAGAGTTTCTGAATTAAAGAAAAATATTATGAAAAGTAAACATCAGCACAACACCAATAATCTCATTTGCGAATTTTGTGGTAAAACATTCAGACAGTTATCATATTTGGTCAATCATAAGATACAGCACAAAAAAGAAGACCTGAAAAACGCTGAAAATGCAGTCACAAAATCCGTGTTTAGTTGTGAAATTTGTAAGAAAGAGTTCAGAAAACCACATCATTTAGTTCACCATCGAATTATTCATAATACTAACTCGATGGCAACAAGGGTACTCAGAAAAAGTTCTTCGGAACATCATGATACTTCTAAATCTTTGAAAATACAAAATGACACAAAACAAAGTGATGATCCAAGCGCTGGTTTTCGTTGCGAACCATGTGATAAATCCTTCAGGAAGTTACATCACCTTGTTGAACATAGAGAGACTCACGATTGCGTGAATAAAAAAGGCACGTCAAATGCACAAAGTACCAATGAAACTCCTAAGCCTTCGCTAGTTCACTGTTGTGACATATGCAAAAAGGTATTTAAAAAATTACAAGATTACTTGGACCATAAAGAGCAGCATTTAGAAACGAGCTCTGAGAAATCAGATGATAAAAGTGTTAAGAGTTCGCTTTCGACGAAAGACATAATTCATGAGTGCTCGCTTTGTTACATGGTCTTCCCTAATGAGCATTCTTTAAACAAACATACAATCATTTGCCTTAGAAAGAAGAAGCAATCAGCAGCCAAGCAAGCTGCCAAGAAAACGGAAGGAGAAGAAGTTATTGATGCAGAGGAACCTAAATCAGATGAAAATAATTTGCAGGATGTGGAGCCAACAAAACCCGATGAAGAAATAGAGGACTGTCAAATAATTAAGAGCCCTCAAAAAGAGCTAGATAAACCTTTACAAGAAAAAATTGAACCACAAGAAAAAGAAAAACTACAGATATTGTCTGCTAATGTTAAGATCGACGAAGTAGAAAAGAAAAAACATAATTTGGAAACAAAAACCAATGTGGTAGAATTAATACTTGAAAAAACAAGTAGTGTGTCACCCAAACAAAACATATCCATTATAAAGAATGAAATTGAACAACCTGCGAAAATTAAGAAAATTGAAATTAAAGAACATATTACAATTGTAGATACTCCTACACCCAAAAAGAAATTAGCAAGTAAAGAGAGAAATGCTCCGACTGTGACAAAACGGCACAAGACCGTTAGTGCACACTTACCAGTTGTTGAAGATCCAAAACCAAAACCAAAATCGGAATCGAGTGACGATGACGAGATACGATACATGTTGAATCCTAATTTCAAAGAAGAAGACTGTTCAGAGGGTAAATTGTTTATGAAAGTTAGAGCTAAAAAACGTAACTCCCTTCAAATAGAAAGGCCAAACTCGAAAGATTTAATTAAGAGGAGAATATCTCTTCAACACCCGCCAAAGATACCTCGTTTGAAAGCTAAAGCAGTTGAACCGAGACCTCTTACTTCGTTAACAGTTGAGAAAAAGTTGAAACTGTCTAAACCAGAAATTCCAACCTACACTGATTCAGATGATAGTGATGTTAAATATTCCTTCCCGAATACAAATTTAGAAGAGGACACTTCTAAAGATGTTGAGAAGAAAACTAAAAAGCAATCTTTGGCAGCTAAGAGAAAATCCCTCAGCGGAATAGCCAAACGAAAATCAATGGGAAAGCACAAAATAGCGACGCCGCCGACAAACAAAACTAAAAAACGTAAGTATTATTAAAATCTTATTTTAACTATTAAGTTATTTTTCTTTATTTTACTTATATTTACTTTATTAGCTTTTCACCAGCTTCATTGTGCTAAAAAGTGTTGCCTGAACAGTTCACCCTACATACCAAAATTCATCGAAATTGATTTAGCGGTATAGACGTGAAAACGTACCAATTATACAAAGACACTTTGGTATTTTATTATATTGATTTCGGGTAAAATAATTATTTTTAATAGCATATTTACTTAGTAAGTTGTTTATTAAAATTGCCTTAGTTTTGTTTTTGCGAAAAATGGAACCTACATATATATCTAATTCAGGCGCGGTCCGAAGGGGGGGGTCACAGGGGACATGACCCCCCCCAAAACCATACATGTCAAGAGAAAAATATTTGGCGGCAAAGTAAAAATGCAGATAAAACATGTTAAAATCTGCAAATTTCAATTATCACGGAAACATTCTAAGTGATTTATAAGGAAAAGCACATAATAACTGTACTATAAAGTTTAGTATTTTATCCGTGACCCCCCCCAAAACTTGTGACCCTCCCCAAAATTTGAAGCTGCGACCGCGCCTGATCTAATTCACACGATCCAATCCATAGCTATACCAAAATCAATCTAAATTGTTTCAATAGTTCAAGCGTAAAAAAAAGGTATTAGACAATTATTATTGAAGTCATTAATTTCCTTTAAAAAAGTTTGAAAAGTAAATGATCGTTTAATAATAGACATTTGTGTATTAAGCTCCTTAAACTTTTACTTAATAAATCGGCCTTTGCCCAGCAGTGTGACATTTACAGGTCATTTTATCAGTCATTAATTTTCTAATTCAATATGAACATGTTAGGCACAACAGAAATAGAGCACAGATGCGATTGCGGGCAGTTGTTCAGCAGCGCGGCGCTGCTGTCGCGGCACACCACGCTCGCGCACACGCCGCCGCGGATACGACGCCGCCGCTCGCCGCCGCCCGACGTCCAGCCGCAGGCCTCCGCCAAACCGAGGACCACCAAACCCCCCGTGCAACCCAAAAAACTCAGAACTGACACCAACTCGAATTTAGGCGTAGGAACCAGAAAATCTAGTGTTAATAGTGCTGAAGCGAAAACGAACAGTGCCCCTAAGACCGTTAAAAACGAACCTAGCGGCAAGAAACTAAGAAGCTCCGCCCACAGAGGTGTCCCCGTACCCGAGAAGATGAGGAAACTAATGGAGAAAGCGAAAAAGTAAGGTAAAGTATGACAGGAGTCACGGACTGAGTAGGATTTTTCAGAATGAAAGCTAGGATAGGAATAGGGGTCGCTAGTATGTAGATAAAATCACGCATCACAAGCGCTCACAATGATGTAACAGACGGACCATTGTTTAATAGATATATTTTTCCTATTTCGGCATGTTTATGATACACCAAATGACAAATATTTTTATCGCGGTTTGGAGCGTTGGTCTTGTCTATATGTAAATTTGCGAAATTAAGAATCATATTATATAGGTATATATTTTGTCAATTTGTTCTATTATAGATATAGATATATGATGTAAAAGAGTAATTATTTATATTTGTGTTAGTTTTAAGAATTATTTCATTTATTATATATTTTTCATTTCGCGCAGTGCAGTTTCGGTCAAAACTGTTTTATTCATGGACACTGTGCTTACAATAATATCTGAAAAAAAAAATGT
>DVRM01000321.1:0-10798 GCA_018232405.1 Junonia genoveva | reverse complement strand
ACGAGGAACAATTTCCGAAATATTAAGCTTCAAAGTGTCAAATTTTCTTAGAGTCAAGTGTCCCCCCCCTCTACCCATTAAACTACTGCTTCTAAAAGTATGAAAAAATTCACGACAGTGGTACATATAATAAATTTAAAAGGAAAATTATCACGATTATGTAGGCTTTTATAGTTATCGAGATATAGTTGATCAAAGTAAAAATATAATTTCGGTCAAATTTCATTGAAAATTGTTAAGATAAACATGCTATTTGTTAAATATAAGTAAATTTTAAATATTAAATTAATGTATTTTCGTATATTATGAGGGAAACTACGGAACCCTTCATGCGCGTGGCTCGGCACGCACTTGGCTAATTATTATTATTATTACCATCTTACAATGTCATTTACGGTAGGAATGTGCGACACATGAGTAGATTTTGCAAATTCCACAATATTACAGTTATAGTAGAACGCTAACTGTTGTTATGATTAACAACGCGAATTCCTTATTGTATCGAGGATAAGGAAACCGCAAATATACGGTAATAGATGAGTGACATAGCTTTGCATTAATGCAATTCCCTGTAGGCGAGTGACAACGATTTTCCGTTCCGTTATGTAGAGATTCCACTATAGATAGCGACACCGACTTTAGGTCGCATACATGTATCATATCAAGAATTTAGATACTGCCGGTACGAGATCCATAGCTTAATGACAGAGCACCTGACCCGGAATGCTTGAGGGTTTTACATCCTGCTACGTTGCAATTTTTGCTAAAATATTCCACACAAAATGTTGTCGCTATTTGGGATGAAATATTCAATATAAAATTTTAGTTTCATATGCATGGAAAGAAAGCGAGAAACAATAAAAACAAACAACGATCTTCCGTAACAGAAATATGAAATTGTTGAACGGAAGCATCGAGTGCTCTCAATTAATTTGGGCTGATCTTATTGTAGAAGGGCTTCGAGTTATGGAAACAGGAAGTCAATAGAGCGGAAATCAGTCAAATTGAAATAGCGAAAAAAAAATCAAAATGCTGTTAAAATTACTCACGATTCGATTCGGTTAGCCGTTGCACTTTGTAATCTAGACTGAAGAATTGTTATTATGATAAATCGTGCTATTATTTAATATATCTTAATATTTACTTATATTATATATAAAGCTGAAGAGTTGGTTTTGAACTCGCTAATCTCAGAATTTACAATTCCAACAAAAAAATATGTTTTCGTTAAATACTCTTACTGTTTGTACGTTGTAACTTGTAGTGTATCACGATGTTATGATCCGCTTTCGTAACTTAGCAATGTAGTCATAATATATGTATATAGATAGCCATTTGTGATAGCACTTTAAATTAAAAAATGGTTTGGATTTGCATACATATTTTTAAAATACAAATAATTACTGGTACCTGCTTATGATAAAAGTAAAATAATACAAAAAACAAAATAACTCTTTACATGAAAAGAATCTTTGAGTATAATAAAATATTATATATTATAACTCATTACTAAGTGCTTTCACTTTATTACGGCGTTAACCGCATTTTTATTCAGATTTCTGTTTTTAAGTAACTGGCGAAATACGAAGTTAGTTTTTTTTTCTTAATATGTTAAATGAACATTAAAATAATGGTATAAGCTATTAATTTTATTGTACAGTGCTAATCAAAGTCTTGTTATGTGAATTATTATGTCATAAGCGACAATTTTTTAAAATAAAATACATACCATTTAATAAATTACTAATATACAGATAACATAAAAAAATATGATTTGGACAGTAAAACTTGGACCTCGTAAAGTCGGAAGTGACAGTGTACAAAAGAAAATATTTTTCTATGGAAGATTTTCTCTAAACAGTTGCTGTTACACAACAACAATTACTGTGCAAAATTTCAAATTGATTTTAGCTGTGGAAAACTGCGGTTCAAATAAAAGATTTCTTTTTGTACTTTAATGACCTAAATTCTACGCTTAAGAATGTTGAACATTAAAAAGTTAAAGTGTTCTGTAAAACAGTGAAAAAGTTAAGGTATACAAAACATAAGTGGATTTTAATCAATGTGCATTTGTGTATGTGTATTTGAAAATGTTTTTAGACAGGCAACAAGAAGTTGTACATAACAGCAATCCTTGACATTCCTCCGACGTTAATGACGCTAGACAGGTTGAAAATTAAGGGATCAATTTTAGAAGAGAGATCTAAATAACTGTGTCAAGGGGTTATAGTAATGAAGAGACCGGGTCCGTTACACGGTTCGCGCTCCACCGTGAGATTATTCAAACCAATCATTGAGACGGCGACTTTTCATCTCGACCTTATATGGATGTGACTGCGGGGAAAATGGTTATTGTATGCTACACGACGACATTATGCACCTATTGCCATGACTACCCCACTGTTTGGAGGTAATGGCGCATGCTTTTAAAGTGTAGATTCATTTTCTTGTACTTTGACATAACAAAGATTTACTATTGTAGAATTATTAACAGTGAGTTTTGGCGTTGCTATAGGTATAGAAAAAAAAGTTAACTGTTCGTTTGGAAACGACTTGGCTTTAGCATAAGAAAGTATTAATATAGTTCAAAGCATCCTTTCTGAAAGTTAAGAGGCATTAGGAAAAAATGTACATAATATTTATTTTACTTTAATGTTTATAAATTTAATGCAATTCTCAAGTGCACACGTATCTGTGCATTCGGAACAGGCACATGTATCACAACACCTGATGTGCGGCTAAGATGAATATGAATATAACGGCAATTACAGCATTAATGTTATTACACTCATCTTTGTAACGTTCACTTCTTGTGAGTCTATTAAGTCTTAAGCACTGGCATATGTGACCAATATAGGTTTTACGCCATAACATTAGCTGTACTTGTAATCAACTCAATCATCTTGTAATTTAGATGCGTCTAGCAGCTCGTGCGAATGTAAACCGGTTTATCAATCTAATAATAGCAAGCTGACAAGTGATTAATCTCAAAATCACGCTACAATTTTTCCCACTTTTGTCGATCATGTTACCATCACAGACATAGTAACATAACCGAGTAACCCTTACAACTTTGTTGTATCAATCACTGTAATAACTCACGTCTCGATAGAAATGCAACTATCCAGATAATTTCCATTTAAAATTGCAAAAATCTCGTTGAAAATCATATCGTTAACCATGAAGCTTCCTATTAGATGTCATGATAACGCAATTACATTCTAGAATGCAGACGAGAAACGGATACAAGAATCGCTTATAATATCTAAAGATGAAGTTATTCGTGAGATTATAACGGCGAGAGACAGGTGAGGACATCAACCATCCGTGTCGGATGCTCTTAGTCTTTCACAGAGTCGAGGCAATAATGACGCTAGTAATCCGTGGACGATTTGTGGCTTATGCTACGAGGGGAATACAAACACTAATAGCGAGCTCCACTCTTCTTCCACTTCTAAACTAACCGCAGCATCACTGCATTCGAATCAAGTTGTATTTTCTTTATACAAATCTAAATGCAATTGAATAAATTTTTTGTAACTTAACTAATGCTGTGGTAAATGATGTGGAAAATAATAAATAAATGCACAAAATAATATTAGTTTTTTTTTTCTACTTTTAAGTTAGCATGAAAATAAAAAAAAAGTAAAATTAAACAGCAAAATACTGGGATCATCGCAGTGAAGTCGAATACAATTACCATTTCAGCTTGACAAACACTCATTAATCGCGGAGAATCGATTGCATATTTGCCACGCAATAACTGGAGCTCGCAGGCAGCCATCACGGAAGATGAAGCATTATCTAGTCGAGTATCGCACGGAATCCACCTCGATCGAGTAGAGCGATGGTTTCTAACAATGCAACTCACTGAGACGCGTGACAAAAACTTTTGAACATAATAGAAAAGCCGTTTCCAACCTTACGTTTCACTTTAGAATTTGATGCTATGGTCGTGCCAGAAAAATCCCACTTTACTAAAATTTCAATTACATAGTCATCCGTAATACCGTTTCGGGTACCGCTTATTTGACATAATTTTGGAGGTCAGAAATACGATTAAGATTCGTTACCCCCGTGACATTCTATTTATTGATATTGTACAAAGCACTTTCCTTGTTACTGGCTTGCATCTTATCGAGATGAATGTCTGATCAGTTATTATTGACAATATTAGACGTTGTAAAGCTATTTACACCAGTTAAATAGGTTTTGATCGTCTGATGTTATAAGGTGTATACGATAAGAATTCATAATAAGAGTTTCTATATTAATAGTATATTAATTAACTGATGATAGATGTTTATGATTAGTTGTTAAAAAGTTATCATGGCACATGTTGCTGTAACCGAAAGTTATATAATTACATTATTTTCGTATTTCGTAATCTAGCGAGCTAGATGAGAAAAAGAAATATTCATATGAAATTAAAAAAATAATGGACATAATTATTCATAATTATTATTTCAGCAATGTATACTCACAAAGCTTTGTTGTTGTTGTTCAATATTGAGTAGCGAGAAATAATCGGAAAATAACAGGATCAGAGAGAATGTTCAGTTTATTTCCGAACAATGGTCTGTATTGCATCATTCATGTAATTGTATTATATGGTTTCCTGAAGCTCGATAGCTTTTGCGTGGATGATACGATCGAACATAACGGTCGACTTCAAACAACAGTTCAGCTAACGAAAAAATTAAAAAATTTCCACCTAAAAATGAATCGACAAAAAATTTAGAACAAAAACTTTACCTAAATAAATATTTGATAGCAGTAGCAGTGATGTAACTAAAATTAACATGAGCGTCAAAGAAAACCAATACTTTCTCCGTCGAGAAAAAACTTGAGAACCGAAACCAAGGGTTACTCGGCGGATACTCGACGCATGTAGACCGTGTCGGCAAGAGTAGTCGACAAAACGACGCGTCACGCTTAACTACACCACGCAATATTGAAAACATAGGGAAAAAAGTGGCGAATTCGTCCAATCGTTAATAACTTTGATCACTTAAGAACCGACGCTTTCAATCAATATTTATTGAATCTTAATAATGATTTCAGATTAAAAACATTCATACCCTTTTACGTATTATTTTACACTAGATGGTACTGAATTAAAATCAATAGCGACACAGTGCAGTAACTACTACTCACAAATCGGCATTCTTATGTAAATAAAAGGAAAACCAGTGAACATGATTTATATCGTTCGGAAACGAATCGACTCATGTTAAGAAAGTAATAATCCAGTTCAGAGCAATTGCCGAGAACAATATCAGAGATGTTATCGGTATATTTTATACCGATTATCTTTACAAATTCACAAGGCTAGCTGATGAATGTAGGGTAACGGATTGATGATATAAATCTGATAATAGTTTTGATTTAAGTCAGCATTTTAACCAAATTAACAAGAAAAGTAATGTTAAATATTATTTTGGTTTACTACGAGAAATGTTTCGAGTGAATTTAGTATTTACGATGTAAATATGTGATCTGGAGCTACCAAATAGTAGCAGTCAGTCGCAGCGCAAGCTGTGATATAGGGCGCAAGCTACGTCAATATTTGCTTTGATATTCGCTAAGCTGTAACCGTCAATAACACTACGGGACACTAACGCTAGGTAACTGCTGTTTACATTGCCAATACGCGATATATTTTAGACAAGTGCTTTAAATTAGTGTTTATATGTTCTCGTTTCTTATTCTTAATTAAAATTAAATGCCTTAATCGATAATCCCATGTGAAATGAACTAATTGTGGTAGTAGTGTTTTCATTTCGACTTTTGCAATAAGTATATATATTTTATAAAAGCAATATAAATACGATTAAATATGACAATTACCCTAAAATTTAAACTATGTAGATATGGGAACCACGTAGGTACAATACTGTGTTATCTAGGATCTATAATTTGAGTGGTTCCGATGTGGAAAATCTTTACACTTGAATCAAGAGCGGTCTTTGTTCTCACAGCACAATTCCCGATCATAATTACTAGAGATTAACTGTTTTAAACTTTGTAAATTGCGGCCGAGGTATGTTTCTCTTTAGATCTATTTTCATTGTGCCTTCAAAGGTTAAGAATGTAAAATTTTATTTTATTTTTATGATTATTAAGGCAAAAAATTTTAAGTAATAAAACATAAAAGATGCTTTTATTTTTTGACAGTGGTAGCTTTGGATATTTTTTTTACGACTGTAAGTGTCGAAAAACCCAAGTGACCAAAAAACATCTGTATTCCAATAAACTACGATTTAAAAATTGTATATAATTCACATAACATACAATGAGGAATACGAAGTGGAAAATTGAAGCTCTCAATTAAAAGAAAAATAGAGAAATTGATACAACAACAAAAAGTAAATTAAAAATTGTCCATTCCGGTGTCCAGTAGGTATTACCTATAAGCCAAGGATATAATCATATACAAATAATATATCTATAAAGTTAAACATAGACAGCATACCGCTAAGTTAATTTATCTCTGAGGGAAACTAACTGTGCTCCGTGTTGCATATTTATCAGCGATTAGCATTGATAACGAAATTAATATTGACAAACATTATGTTGTTTAACGATAAAATATAAAATATACGCTTGAATAAATGTTTAAAATCGGTTACAATAAATCTGGATGTGAGATTGAATATTTAAATTTTATTTTTAGCGATTATGATTACGAGTAGATTGAGGCTGAATTACATCTGTGGATGGTTAAAAAAATCTCTTCTCTCAAGGTTTAAACGTAAGCAAAACGAGAATCGATTTTTAATTTTCAAAATTACTGTAAACAATCAAATAAAACACTTTCTGTTGTTTCGCTTTTAGCATAATGGAATGTTGCGAATTTCATGTCCTCTCATGTATAAAGGTAATTTTATCTGAATACGCTGCAAGAAAGCGCAGCGTGCTGCAGTGTTCCATTGACCCACAATGATTTGACACACATTCGATGACTCGCTGTTAACCCGTGACTTCCGCGGGTGCGCGTGTGACCCCCGCAGATATACGGAAACCTGATTGTTATCATTGAATTATGCACTCCTTGTTTTATTGCCTCTTTACGTAAGTTTACGCCGGTCGCCACTCGTATTTTCGATAACTACAAATAAATGTGTTTTAAGCGACCGTTCTCTGAATAGCTACTCAGATTTAAGTGGCTACTAAATATTGTGCTATCATTGTTTACCATGTTCCGTTGGAGTGAACACGATATTTAAAGGATAGTTAAATTGAATACCGTTTGAAAATGTTGCTGATTTTGTCGAATAATTTTACATATATATATTATCTTATGAATGTTTACGCAATGTAAATTTTATATAGTTATTTCATTTGACCTCATATGTATAACATACATATGTATACTAACTGTGTATCATCTTAGTAAAATGAGTTCGAGATAGGTTATGTATAGCAAGACATTGTTTAACAGAACACCGCTCCAGATTTTATGAATAAACAACTAACCGGTTCCTAAAAATTACCATAAAACGTAATTTCATGCATTCATAGTCTTTAATGAAATACGTAAACGTCAGAGTACGACGCACCAGGGTATTATGTTATTACTGGACTGAAAAATGAATGTCTTAGCAAAATGCTTATAAAAAGACGCCTTGCGAGCTATCGACGCAACTAGCTTATATTTAGATACACTTACGAGCTTGCCTTATTATCGTGTTTATAACTTTTATGCGCTGATTTTCTTAATTACACAGCGACTGCGGTCATATTGAATTTATTTAGTATACGTAAATCCAATTTTTTGTACTGTTCCTTGAATTTTCTTTTTTTACTATCGTAAAGAGTCTAAGGAAGCTTACTATGATATACAGAAGCTGTTAGCTTCGAACTTTATTAATCATCAATTTGATGATTCACTGTTGTCGTGAAGCATTGACTGGCAGATAATATTGTATTTAGGATAAGTGATTTTTTATTTCACTATAAGTAGATGCTTGTTTGATTTTATAAAAAAATAATAATAGTTATAAAAATTTATGTATACCAGAATATACCGAAGTTCCTTTAGCTGATTCATCACGACGTTCTTGGTTGAATTAATCATATACACAATTTGTATATAAAATTCTCGTAGATATTTTCCCAAAAACAGTACAACAGTACAATTACACATATTAAGCAAATGAGAAACCACTGGACAATATTTTCGATTCACTGACTTAAACATAATACGCATTGAAATAAATCTAATTTTGATACAATACGCAAAAGACCAAGCATTAAAAAACCCTTCAAGGTGGTACTTTTTACCAACATGTAAGGCTCTGTACTTCATTTTGTATCGCCTATTGACAGCTAATAAGTTTTTTACGTATTTCTAAGGTAAAAGTGACATGATCTAAAACGAATTAGATGGGACGAATGGACCAACGGTAATTTAGTGATTATCAAAGAATGGTCGACCGTAGCTAATACCTCTGAAACGGATAATGTTTTTGTACGGAATTTTTTACACATAAAATAACTGAACGTTTGGGTGGATATAAAATGCATCGGTACTGTTGATCACAAGTCGAGGTTTATACGCCGTTGGTTTATTTATAAGTTAGTAAAAATATAAATAATAGTGTCTAATATATTAAGAGACATATATTTAGATTTTTGTATAGAGAAGAAACTATTATTCACAATAATTTTTAAAAGGGGGTATAGATAATATATTCACAGTCATGTAGCTCATTCCTACGTGCTTATATACCTAACCCATGAAGTATCACGTAAAATGTGGTTGATTAACATTATTCGCCGTAATTTGTAAACGCCTTAACTGACTAAGACGTGTGTGGTATTTCTAGAATTACATTATACTAATTACCCTCGAGTAGATCAAATTTAGATTATTACGGTGTTTTAATTATAATTTTTTTAATGTCTATTTAACTTTTTGCACACAAATACAGCAACTACTGCAGGACAGGGCAGTATAATTAAAAATGCAAAGGTGGGTTTATCGTTAGCAGCAATCTCTTCCCAGGCACCGGTTGTGACAGGAATTTATGCAACGTAGTGTACATTTAGATTAAGATTTAGACACATAGTTTACAGTTGACCCCTGGCAAGGTACTTTTTTCGATAATAAATATTATTTAACGTCTTGTCACAGATTAAAAATTTTATGTTTTAATACAATCATATGATTTGTAGGTAGAGAAAAAATATTTATTTAAACAAACGGTTCAAGCATACTGATAGGGATTGAAATAATAAGAATTGTGTGTAAATAAATAATTATTATTTTTAATAGTTTTTATGAAAGGGGTTATACGTTACACTGTTATTTGATAATAGATCGAATATGAAATCAGAACGAGGAGAAACTAAAAAGTCACATGACAATATTGTATATGTACCTTGTACATATCCTACCTATCCAATAATTATTTCCATATTTCATATTCATAATTCCATACAAATTATCTAGAAATATGCATTAATACCGGCGTACACCGCAATGCAAACGAACTTGCGTATTATGTTATTAGCGGACTGAAGCAAAATGAATGTCACGGCAAAATTGAAACAAAAAGCGGTTTTACAAAGCTCAGATGTATTAAACCTTAGTCATTATTTGGTTACGGAACTTTCGTTCTTACATCATTAGGCATAGAGATCATTATTCTCAATTAGATTTTTGTTCTGCTAGATGTTAATAAAAAGGGTAGAAGGGTTCACTGAGCCTTACCTCTGCGTTCCCACAATCTCCCGTGGGTAATAATGCGTTTAGTGTGCAATCAGTTCTATTAGTGATGTCAATAATGGTTAAGAAATTGCATCGATTAAAATTGCAAACGATAAAAATGTGCGAAGAAATCGATTTCCTATTTTTATTCCTTCCGCGTACTTTTTGTTGGCGTCAATCTCAATAACAAATGTGTTTGATAAAAGCCTTTGACCACGTGAAGAAATCAAAGAGAATGGATTGACCTTAAGAGTCCATCCATTTTTACCTTATAGAGCATTAAAATAACGAGAAGCTGAGAATTGAAAGAAGGTTTATTATGTGTATGTTCACATATTTATTTATAAACCTACTATCAATTCATTTTATTCGACTTAAATGTGCTAGTCGTGGAAATATTAAAAACAAACCACTTTAATGTTTATTATTAAATTTAATTGCTATATCCAACCCCCAAATTATGAATGCGATTAAGTTATAAAGAAAGCGAAATGCAAATGCATCGAGGTTTAACGTAGTGTACAATTTAAATGGGTACACGTTGCAAATTATAAAGATCTAGTAGGATAAGGCTAGTTATTTTCAAAATAATTTAAAACAGATGGTACACGGCTTTATTACGTGCACGCGATTTTTAATTTTGGTCCCGGTAAAGCCTTTAAAAACTTTTAAAAGTTCCACAGCGGGTCATGTACTAGTTATCAGTTACTTTATTAATTTTTACGTATTTTTTCATACGATTGATGAATCAGAATATGTAATTGTCTATTAGAGACATTTAAGTATTATAAAGAAACAAAATAAAATTAGGTATACGTTTATATATAAGATCTACATATGTACATATTTTTCTGGAGACTAAAGAGTCGAGATGGTCTAGAGGTAACATGTTGATCTAAGCCGAAAGACACAGTTTCAAAGCCTGGCAAGCACCGCTAAATTTTCAAGTGCTAAAGTGTTTAAATTTATTTTGAGCCCGGCGGTGAAGGTAAACATTGTGAGGAAACCTGCATGTGCCGGAAGAAATTCATGACACATGTATATCCACCAACTTGCAGTGGAGTAGTGTGGTGGATTAAGCTG
>DVRM01000320.1:0-10809 GCA_018232405.1 Junonia genoveva | reverse complement strand
GTTTCAATCAAGATAATGGTTTACGTCTACGTCAGTGTGGGAGACAAAGATTTATATCAAATATTTTATTTTTTTGGTATGTATAACTATCAAAGTTCTAAAATATTTGGTATCATTTTTGTAATTGTTCATTGTTGCCGTGTATTTTTAAATTACCTATATGCAGCTATTTTTCCAGATTTCGCGTTTAGTCAGCGAGAAAACGAATCATGATTTTCCTTACGTAATGTTTATGATTAATAGGAATGTGAGTTTGTAGAAGTCTAGATTAAATAATAAGATACTATTTATCCCGGAAAAAGAATACAATCCGGAGGCAACAGTGCTAAACGACATCTACGTAGGCGTAGTCGCGGGCTTCTTATAAACTCGAAGATTTGTTAGTGCGTGTATATGTTGGATTCATTAGGCGCCACTAAAACTTCTAATCGTTAATGATGATATTTTGTAAAACGAAAACTACTTTCAAGACAACTAAACTGAACCTTAATTAACACCTCAAAAAAAATTTTGTGAAACTTTAACAATTATGATACTATTTAATGAGTAAAGTTTTAAATTGTATTAGAGTACAACCTTTGTGTGGGCCCTAATGTATATATTCGTATTCGTATTTCGTAGTAAAATATAAATGACTCCAATTAGTAAAGAATGATAATCAACAATAGACAAAAAGGTTTGATTGAGTTAGTACCTATATTACGTGTATTCATGTAAAGTTCTATTACGAAAATACTCGATAATATTTCAAAACATTTCCGAGGGAAAATTATTTATCTCTTTAAATTTCAGAATTAATTCAAGGATAGCTTTCTTTTTGGCTACATAAATTTTGTGTTTACAATATTTACAGAAGTGGGGTAAACAAACAATTTGCGTTTATCGTTTCGAGTAGACGATAATACTGTAGTGATATTTTCCAGTTTATTGTTCCACATTTATTCCCAACTCCATAACGAGATGAAATGTGCGAGTTAAACGACCCTGAAGTTATGGGGGGTAGAAGGGCATGGGTATCTTATTTTTGTAGGGTTTTTGTAGAGTAGGTTACATCGGAAAAATCTTTACAGAAAATAGCTTTTATATTTGTAGGTATTACTACAATATGACAGTAGTTTTTTTGGTTACAAAATAAAATTTATTTTTTAATAACAATTACCTACCTGTATAAATTAAACCGGTATAACATCACAAAAGTCAGGTGATGTGTTGTTTATAAAAAAATGAACAACGGGATAAAAATATTTTCTTAAATTTAATTTCTTCCTGATGTACCTTTAGAGTCTAGACATTTCCATATATATTTAGATTCATCCTTAAACCTAACAATATCTAATGCTCTATTTAACTCTAGCGATAGTTACAAACCATATCATCATTTAAATTTCATATCATATCATAAATATCATTTAAATTTTGGTTTTCGGTGCACCAGGAGGCTAACAGAAAATAGTTTTGCAAATGACATGTATATACATATATACACATATACATAATATATGTTCCTATTAAGATAGTGACGTGCGATACACTTAAATTTTTATTTTACTTTATTTCTATATTTTTATTATATTGTAATTCTAATTGTATTATATTAAATACTGTAGTGGATTTTTTGTAAACTGGGTTTTTTGCCTTTAAATAAACGATTTACAAAAAAAAATTAATTTCTGTAGCATTTCCATTCATAACTTCACTATTACTTTGACTTGCAATAAACCATTCGATAAACTGATACTTTATCAATGAATTTGGCATTTACTATCGTTAATGTACACTGCGTTTTGTTTCAGCCACGTGTTCTCAAACCCTGCTTTATCTCACCAGCACGTGTCTATAATGTCAACACCGGGTGGTGTCGGGTTACGCCAGAGCCTACAATGCTGACAAGACCCTGCCTGGCTGCCTATTATCAGCCTGTGCCAAACCGGAATACGATTAACGGCACGATTTGTTTATAAAGATTTGATAAAGAACATCTGAGTTATATAAGTGAAATTGTGATATAAAATTACTGAAAATATTAAAATATATGGTGATCTTAGTGTTTGTAAGATCTAACATGTTACACAGCATACTACAAAGCTACTCGAGACACCAATATAAAGTTGTTGTGAATAACTTTTTAGGAAGTCTGACCTTTAAAACCCTGCAGACAATCCTTTAATCATTAAAACTAGAACACACGTATTTTTACATACTATGAGTAAGAACCGTTATCAATTATTAATTACAACTACAACATTTATATAAAGACAAGCACCCAAATCTAGATATAAAATGTTTGTACGAAAGCAAACGTCCAACCCGAGCGGGGATCAAATCCGCAACCGCCGGCGTTAAAGGCTCATACAGTGCCACTAAACAAGAGCGGTCGTCGTGGATTTTGATGGTATAATAGTATTTTAGGCACAATATAAAAAATACCACTGTTGTATCGTGTACACAAAAGGCCTTTTTATATTCTTTATTGCACAAAGATACCAATGTACAAAGGGCGGACTTAACGCTACTACAGTATTTTCTACCAGCCAACCCAGAGATGTACAAGAGAGAGAAGAGGGCCTTCTTGTTATAATAAATCTATTTTAATAAATAATCAATCCTTCAAGGATTGTCATCACACGTTTACATACAAAAACCAGATAAAAAACATGATGCTGAACATTTCGTCAGAAAAGGTTTTTCCAATAGATGTGATTGATATTTTCTTTATATCTCGAGATAACTTATCAAAATCATATATAAAGGTCTCGATTACCTCGATGACCTGATTATTTGTCTGCATGCTGTACATTTATCTCAGCTCTACCGGAAATGATTACATTCCTTCACAAGCAGATTGCTGTTTTTAACCGACTTCAAAAAGGAGGAGGTTATCAATTCGGTCGGTATTTTTTTTTTTTTTTATTATATAAAATTAAAAATCTCAAGTACATCTTACACAATATATCACATTTAAGATACATTATATAAATCATTATCATTGTATATCATTTTATCACCATCTCCCTAGCACTTTTTCCGACTTTTAAGCCAGGGTATGTTTATTATAGCACGGATTTTTACTGATTTTCACATCGAGCGATTGCCATCTATCTGGCGTAACCTTGGAGGCAAGCCAGTAATATTTTGATTAATTTTTCTTTATAATCTTAGAATCATCGTAGCCTACGGACACAGTTCTCTCTTGCTTCACAAGCTCTCCTTATGTTATACCCGTACTGTAAGTACGGGAGTGTTGCTTTGTAAAGCAATTTCGAATTTTATAGCTATGAGATAGGATCACTCTCATTGTATAAGTCACCGTAACACCGTTACATTATAATCTCGAGAGATTATAAACTGTCGTATAATAGTGATTTCCATAATATGACGAATAGATGGTAGGTTTGTTTTTTTTTTCATAATTAATTAGGTAAGCTTAGATAAAAATGTTTTATCGTAGTAGCCTTACGGTACTGTTTAGGTACTGCTTATAGACATTTCACAATATTGCGAGTTAGATTATAATTTAGTATCTAATATTGACAATTTTACGGTCACGTCTTAATGGAAAAAATGAACGTGTACTAGAACTTTTTTCTTAGTACAAAAAGGTATACCTTACAAAATATTGCAAGTTTTTAAAGAGAGAGTTAAAAAAATAACTCCATGATAACAATCATTATTTTGACGCCAGAAAGACCTTTGATATATGTAGGTCTTACTACATTGTTTGAGACAGTACTATATTCGTTTCTAAAACAATTCTTCTATGAACACTGTCCTAAACGAGGAGCTAATGAAAACACGATTAACAATCGCCCTAGGTTCACCTTGTTTATAAAGCGAAGGATACATTATCAAAACAAAACCCACGGTTACACGCTAATCAATACTACGAGTGTTTATACTTTATCACGAACGTAACCTGAATATTTACTAAACCTAATTTGTATTCGTGTGATACCTAGTATAATATCATAACATCATTCAAATTAGGACGATGAAATATAATCTTATTACTTGTATTTGAAAACATAATCGATTTCAATCGAACCGTCTCTATTATGATTACTGATACTATATTAATCGCAAGCGACTTAGGACTTCAGTTATACACTTATACAGGTCGAATAATATAGATTTTTTTATAGGATCATCATTTTTGATCGCAATCGACTAAAGCGGATTTAATACTTGAAAAGCACCATTGATTTTTCAAATGGTTGCTTAAATCATATCATGCTCTCCTTTATCGGATAACATCATGAAGGCCCTATAGATGTATCAGCAAAATTTCTGACACATGTATGTCCCACAACAAAAAAAAATGTGGTCTCCACTGACCTATCTCCTACATGGCTTTTTTCGTCCAATGCCAATGCTAATAAGGAACAGCCACAAAAACATAAATTGTATTGAATGAAAATCCCATTAAATAATAATAGTTTAAAAAAAACTAAAAAACACGACTAACTGCAGTCATGCGCGCTAGCTCTGTCTCTTTTACTCCACTACAGAGGATCTATAAAAGAATTTAATAATCCTGGTTTTCCTAATAAGGATAATGGGAAACTGCTTATCAAATTATTGCATTGTCATCCACCCTTGACACTGAGAAACTGTGAAAATTGAGCTCAAAGATTCCGTTACATACATACTATACATCCCGAGCTAATAAAAGCGTGTTAAAAATAGAACGAATATAAAATAAAATACTCTTAACTTCAATCTACTAAATATTACAAGTACTCTTTTAATATTATGAAACTTGTTATTATTTGTTGTAAAAAGACAATAGTCGAATTGTGATCAATTTGGCATTGGAATTTAGCGCTCGTGGGCGTACCGTCTAAAGCCTAAATTGTAGTGACGACCCGTTTCCATTTACCGACACAGAGAAAAACGATTCGACAGAGATTCATTCTGTACATGATATAACAATAAATTAACTTCAGTCTGTATGCATTGTTACTATATAATTAATGTGTTAGGTCCATAACTTAAATGTAACCTTTTTAATTTTTGGCGACAGAAAAACGTTTCAAAATAAGTCCAACGTGTGCTAAATATACTCTGAGGATTTAATTGTAATAAGCCGAATATTTAATTACAGTGAATTTACTTCCGCAATTTTAGATTTTAAGTTTAGGCAAGAAGTTTCTTTAAAAGGAGATTAACTCAGCACTTTCAGGATTACTTGAAAATCAAAACAAATTTCCAGTTTCATGCTGTTTTTTTTATCATACTTATATCTTTTATTTTTTATATCACTCACTCATATTTACGCAACAAAATATAATATTGTGTAAACTCAAACGAGATAATCTTGATAATTTCGTATATCCATTACGTCAATATGTGAAGCATTGACACAAGTATCGCAATGATAAACGTCACGAGCTCACTTGATAACAGATAGCAATAGCAGATAAAATATATCAATTATAGTCATTTTAAAATGTCACTTATCGTAATATATGAGGTATTACGACATGTATTAACAATTACCTGTTAATATAATCAACTTCAACCGGAAATGAGACGGAACTAATTGATTTTAATCATTTTCTAATCAATAAACAAGGAGTAGGTTATGAAAATTCCATTGATCGCTTTTCATTTCATAGATAAAAAATAGTTCCGATATTTTATAATCTATGGACGCAGTGCAACATCGCGTGCCAATGGAACTTAGCAATCTCGCCGGCAGGACATCCCAATAGAGTCGGTATAAAGTTATTTGTTTAAGTTTAGTGCCTGCCCACGTGCCCTGCGTCAAATTAGAATATTATGGTTTTATTGTGGCTCATTCATTGACCACTTCCAGCCCGTTTGACCTCCGTTTAATAGGACACTTGACACCGTCGCAACATAATACGTGTAACTAGTTTATAGTTTAAGTGATCATTCGGTAATTGTCGTGAATTTCGTCTAGGATTTAGATCAAATTTAATTGCACAATACAATCATTTTTGTATATTTATTTTGCTTATTACTATAGCAATAAGTTCATATACCTACTTACATAATACAAGTACATAGATACTGGAGTAATATGTTTAAGCGTAGAGCTATGAATAACTCAATTGATAATAATTTAAGATAGTATTTATTAGGAAACATCGATAATATCGAACATTTATCCTCAACTTTTGTTACGAAGCTTGTTCAGGAATTCTTACGAACGTTATTAATGAACGCGTAACACATTACATTTACTCGACATACTCATAATAAACTTGTCACTGAATATGATTCATTTGTTTATTTTATTTGGACATTTTTCCTCCACAAAGTAGAAATTCTTTAAAATAATGACATGACGAATAAATAGATAAATATCTATTGAAAGGAATTTCTTATCATGGATTTCGCTTTAACGTTAAAAGATAACCTGTATTGTTTGTTCATACAACTTGGGTTTTTTGAAGTTTTAGTCACAAAATAGTTAGAATTTAGTGTATATACGTATTACTAATTCTTGTGGTTACTAGGTGTAGTGCTTAGACGTTGCGTCGAGACCCGCTTCGTCAATACAGACGAACAATGCTTAAATTCTTAGAGAAACATGATAAAATAATTTGCAATAAAATTTATTATTCAGTTTTGCATAATCATCTCCTCTCATTAAAGAATGACCGTTTAATGAGAGCCGTGAAATAAGGTATTAAATTCGGCAATTGCTACAAATAATATAGTTTTCACTAGTTTATAGTACCTAATACTAGTTCAATAATAAATTAAACAAATATAAGACAAATGAGTATACAAAGTTTCAAAAGACGCCTTTTGTGCTGCAGAAGATTTTTTTTTCAGGGAACGCGAATAGACTTGTTATTAATAATATAAAGTTTAAACGTTAGATAAAGCAGTTTAATACAGAAATAGTTTCAATTATAAACCCGTAACCCTCTTACGGGTTTATAATTGAAACTATTTCTTCAGTATGAGTTTATATGATATTGTGTAGTTAATAGAATATGAATTTATATGATTTTATGAGTTTAATAATGTAATCTTCATGTTCGAATCTTCAAAATAGTAAATCGTTCAGTTTTCTGATTATTTCTATGCCTTTCTCTTGTGACGCACTGTACAGATGCAGACAGAGTCGTGGGCAGAAGTCCGTGATTCACTTATAAATATATTTTTTGCTTAAGATTACGAAATATTTTCGTAGGTATATAATTTAACAAAGTGGATAAGTTGCGAATTCACTTGTAATTAGTTAAAGGTGCGATCGTAATTCGTATGTAATTAACTAATGAAGCGTGTGATTAAAGCAGTAATTAATTTATTAATTTTATACTATTACCAGAACATAATTTTCATAACACGGACTACTAAACATAACAAAGGACTAGAAACAAAATACTAAACTTATCTTACAACACTATGAGTCTATGGTTCTAACTCGCCAATGTAATTTTGCGTTTAGCGCATGCTCATTAATCATTAATTTGTCATATTAGACTAAATGCAATGCAATTTTCCTTTTGATACTGCAGAACTTCTTTCCCGTTAACTGACTCACATTTAAACAGTATACATAGAAATGATCACTCACCGTTATTTCGCATTTTGATACTCAATATCAGTCTTACCTGTAACAAAAGAACGGAAATCTTGAATAAATCTCGAATAACACTGTTTACTGGCTGATTCATGTATTAGTCAAGTTTATGGCTAGACGAGCCCGTAAAATAATGTTTACTTTGTTAGCAACGAGGGCGGATAAGAGCTTGGTACAAGACACAGAACAAAGTTAACTACGGCGGTGGCATCGTTAGTCTAACGTAAGGTTTTGGTAACATTAATATTTCTATGGAGAGACAACGTATATGATACATATACATCAATTCCTACTTCCGTTTTAGCTTCAGGAAGTTACCATATAGAGAAGAGGTAAGAAGGGAACTTTAATTCAGGAAGCGATCACAAAACTGCTCGTACTTGAACTTAGATATCATTTTAATAAGAACATATTTTTAATGAGTTACAATCATTTATTCATTGGTTCTGTAATTGGCATTTAGTTTCATTCCTGATAGATGCTTATTCTAAAATAAGGGTATAAGACGCAAATGGCTACGTCCAAGACTTCAAATAAGAATATGTTAAAGAAACAAACATTCTATCGGGTATTATTGCAAAATGTGTTTTTCTAATTGTTTTAATTGATTCCTTTAAGAATTAGAACTCTATATTCAGGTTTTAATCAATTGTTACTAATTTTTTTTATGTGTCTTATTTTATCTTCGTTTTTCAATTTCTGCTTTCATTTAATATTTCTCAGAAACAATTTTGAATAGGACATACATAATACATATGTAATTACATAAATGTTAATTGTTATAGTGTTGCTACATTGAAAAACATCACGTGTTTACAAGTTCAAGGGTATTTTTAATAATTTTAATACGTTTCAAACACGCTAACAAGTATATTACCTGAATTTCTCATTCGAAATTATTGTCACGATGGATGTTGGAGGAAAATATTTTGCAAAATATTGGACAAAAGAATAATGTACGCACCTGTTTAAACAAAACTGGGCTTTTCAGCAGATAGTGCAAATATTAGTCACAATAGGTATACCGCATTTTATATAATACCCGTAAACGTATACATAATGCATTTTATGTTTGAAATTTAGCGTAATAAGTATTTCCTAGGATATCTGCTGGTTTGAGGATGTTCTGGGCTGGTGTGGGTACTGTGTGTTTATTATCTCTAAAAATTCGTACCTATCCGCTAGGGTATATGTATGTGTATGTGTGTATGGTATTGTAAAGTTTCGATACAGAATTTTACATATGTTTGCAAAAGAATATATACATTATATAGGATACTTTATAATTAAAAGTTAAAATGAATTGTTAGAAGAAAATATTTAAAAAAAAATAAATGTTTTAATGTCAATTCGTCACAGATATTTTAAATAAAGCGGAAAAAGGAATTGCTTAAATGATAAAATTCCAACGCTATCTAAGTATTAAACTTTACATTTTGTTATCTTTGAATATTTAATTAAATAGGTAATTTCTCGTATTCCGTTGTTTGTTTTCCGAGAATGCCTTTGATAAATATCTTTTGATAAGTGATAAGTACTATGGCGTTTCAAAAATAAGGCGCCAACGTGAATCATATTTTTATCAATGAATGACCTAATTTACTCACTGGATGACGAATATGTTACGCGAGGATTTTATGTAACTCATGTCGAATTAATATTGATATCAATGATACCTATGAGATAATTTTGACGTGCTTATCGCTATTGTTTTTTTAATCGAGTCAATTATTATCTATCCATCAATTAGTCATATCTTCTACTTCCTTCCGAGCATCCGGTGTTGAATTGGAATTTGGAAATATTGTTATCTTAATCAGATTATTGTCATATAATTAAAATTTATCGTTTATATAAGTCACCGTATAATTGTAAAAACCGTTAGATTACAATCTCTCCAATGAGATTCTAAAGTAGCGATATATTGTGAATTCCATACAAAAGGTAGGTTAGGTTAGGTATTTTTTTATTATTTGAAGCTAGTTGGTTTAGGTTGGGTTAGAACTTATTTAATAATTAAATTAAAACCTAACCTAACTCAATATAAGCAATTTAGATCGTAATTTATCGAAAAATAAGTGCTAAATTAAAATTATATTTTGTTACGTTTTACAATCTTTCGACGGTTTGTAATCTTGCTAAGACATATTATAATCTAACGGTTTTTACAATTCTACAGTGACGTATACACTAATAAAAGCACTAAGTATTAATAAATAATAATCCATGCTGATAACAACAGGAAACCATGACTGTTTGACTTATCGTTCGACCAGCTGATAGATGGAAATGAAATTTGGTACACAGTTTGTTATTATGATGTAGATATCTGCCATGAATGGATCAAATTATATGTTTTTTCATAAACTATTTTAAATATTTATTTATTTATTTATTTATTTAACACTTTATTGTTCACCACAATTACAATCACAAACAAATAAATACCTACTTATCTTTATAAAATTATATTATTAAGTAGAAAATTATTAATTTAAAGAGAGATTGATTTTCTTGCTGGTAACAAATACTTAAATAGACATTTAGTCAGTACTTAAAGAGTACCCGCGAGCAAGAATAACTTTATATAGGTAAGTATAATAAGTGATATCCGATGCATATACAGCTTTGTATTTTGAGATATGGCAGAAAAGTTACTGTTTATTGTCATAGTAGTTATGCGTCTCGCCGGCGCCTGCGCAGCCTGACAAAGAAGACATTGTTTTATGTTTACTTACAAGGCTCGTTTTATTCTTGAATGTCAAGTTAAAATGTTTAGCGTAATAAATGTGCTAGTTTATCGGGAAACAAGCATTTACACTTGATTAGGTGCGCTGTTTATTACAATAATATATTTGAAACAGAACTATGTTGTTGCCCATTTGTTTTCTATTTTATATATTATAAAGAGGAAGTACTGAACTGTTTGTTTGAATTGAATAGTTAATGAAACTACTTGACCGATTTGAAAAATTATTTCACTAACATATAACTACACAATTTCCGGTGAACAAAGGCCTATATTAAATTTTCTAAAAAGCGATAACCATGCGAAGGTGGGGCGGTCTGCTAGTCTTCTTCACATACCTAATAATGCTATTTTAAATTACAGGTACTAAACGTATACTCTAGTTTTACTTATTTATTATCATGTATTTATTCATTTTAACAATCTTGTTTTATATGTTTTTAAATATTATTACAAAAATTATTTAAAACCATTTAAAAATATAAAAAAATAGCAGGAC
>DVRM01000319.1:0-10811 GCA_018232405.1 Junonia genoveva | reverse complement strand
CCAATGGAGACCACTTCGAATAAGCTTTTTATATTTTTAATTGTTTTATATTTATGTATTAAACTGACACACTGTAAAAGTAATAAATGTTATTTGCAGTTAACAATTTTCTTTTTTCTTTATTACAATATTTATGGCAAGACTAGGTATAGAAGGCAACAACCCGCCAAAAGACGCTGGTGCAGTTTTCCCTTGCTTATCCGGCTAGATCCTTTGAAAGAATCACTATCAACGGGCTTAACGCAATAACGTACTAACGGAGTAAAGCTCATGTAAGTGTACGAAATTTACGTGATAGAGTCCGTCAGTGTTCCAAAGCATAATAAAAACATAGCCTGCCCAAGAAACTCAAGCTATGGTATATTCAGGGGTACGTTCCGAAATACACTTCCACCATGCCGGTCGGCGTTAATTAGACCTTGTATGGGGGTCGAAGGCACTAGTTACCGTAAGTATTGGGCCTATATTACCAATTCGTAATGCGTGACGAGTTCTCACCAATATGCGGGACTGTATTACGGATTACGGAATAGCCTAAATATTCTGGAAACACTACGTAAATATGTTTTGGCTTCAAATTATATGCAACCAAAGAATATATAACACATCTTAGGTTTGTGGTCTTTTTAGTAGTGTAGTTATTTTGAGATAATATTGTGTTTGTTCTTTTTTTAAGGTTTTTTGTTGTATAAGTTAAGCTCATTTTGTTTGACATTATCTGAAGGAGTAGTATATGTACATAGAGATAATTACTTCCAGTTTTAGCTCAAAGTTATGGACAATGAAGTAGACCATACAATATATCTATATATAGGTAGTATGCCCTATTTCATCAATGCACTGTCAACTGTAGAATGTAATTTGCGATAACCCTTTTGCTCATAAATGCTTGAATATTAAGTTATCCTTCATCTCAGGGCGCAAGATGATGTAGCTTTATGGCTTAACTGAAGATATCCGGTATGCTCCGAGCCAGCGCTACATCGTAATCTATACTTATAGTTATAATATAAATAGGTAAAACTTGTTCGTGAGTTTGTATTTGAGGGTAATCCTTTGAAAAGTTTTTTTTGTAGGTTGTTGGCTATATTACATTACGTTACAATTCATGGGGGCCTTGCTTTCTAGTAATTGCTAGGGCTAGTGAAACCGCAAAGGGTTAGTACAACAATATAAAGTAGTCTTGATTTGTTTTCTTAACAATGAAACATTTCAAGAAAATACCTACTTAATACCTGAAGTACTTAGCAAAATAAGCCTATGTATTATAAAATAATGCCTCAAAAAGTCACTAATTCTCCCGAAGGATATTAAAGAAAATTATTTTCCATTTCAACTCACCTTTCTCCATCGGGAGCGCCAACAATTTGCATAAATTACGGAACTCTTCACCTCTTGAACTGAATTTCAGATAGCGTCAAACACACTTAAATTTATTACAACACAGTCAAAATTGATTTCAGTTAACAACTCCGATTAAAATTGAGTTAATTAAAAACGGTTCGTTTGCGCCAGAGGCGTGACAAAGTAATGAAACTTGTGTCGTTAATTAAGAAAAATGTAATTATGAATACGTGAACGAGATTTTAATTTAATCTCACACGCACTTGAATAGCATTACATATTTAAGTCAACTATAACAACGGTTAAGGATATAGACGTATGAATAAAGATTAATACTGTGTTCAAATGTTATGTAGTAACATTTGAATATGTAGGTTTTCTGAATTAATGCTCCCGTAATACTCATAGGGATGTCTTTATTAAAATTTAATAATGTAATCAACACACAGTGTACCTATGGGTTATGCCTGAAATAAATTATTTGATTTGATTTGATTTATGTCAGTATGGTGTTAAATCAGGTGGTATTGTATCAAATCAAGACGTATCGCAATTTTTAAAAATTGGATGGATGTTAAAAGTTTAATGTTAAATGTTTTGTGAATAATTAAACAAGTTATTAATCTTAACTCTTAGTACTGACGTATTGCTACATATATTATTACTATACAGTTATTTGTCGTTCGCAAATGGCGGTTACATGTTGATACAAAGGATAATTCCTCAGACTAAGCTATTTAGCAATTCTATATATTATGTAATATGACTTATGGAGGCGAATACTTAAGTGCGTATCGAGTACACCTACTGCTATGTTAAGATCTGATCAATAAATTATCAATAGTATAATTTATTTAAAACATTCTTTTTTTGTGTTATTATATACACGATTGTGTAGCATTGATATAGAAATTCTAATTATACTCAGGTAATCAGTATCGGCGTTAGGCTCAATGGCACCCCGGGCAAAATTGTGTGTGTCGCCCTTTTAAACTCCCGTATCTTGAAAGTACCAAATTAGCTAAAGAAAAAAAAGGTCATCACCTTCCGTTGCCTATCTTGAAACTACCTAATTATTTCATACTATTTCGCCACGATATTTCAAATTTCATATATATTTCGATAATTTAAAAATTACAAAGAAAAATAGGTACAATCATCAGATGCGCGAACAGCAACTAGTTTTATAAGTATAACAATTCTATTCATAAATAAGCTGATATTCAAATGAGATAAGACCTACTTTAATTACCAGTAACTTCAGCAAAACGACTTTATAACATTTATCTTCATTCACAAAAGTCTTCGTAACTAAGTCTGTAAATAGCTGGAAAATACATACATTTGTAAATACTTTTAATACCATTACCACGAACCCTTAATGCGACCGAATTAAGAGAGCACAAGACGGCACCTATTTATTTTTGCACGAAGCAACCCCTGTACGCTCTAAATACTTCAAACGCCCACATTGAATCAAGCACGTAGAAATTCTAATATAAGCCTCAATAAATAGCTATATTATATTCAGCCTTGAATATTTTTTTATAAATTGACAAGGTACTCGTAGCTGAGTTATTCTGACACTGATACATGCCTCCCTTCATTGGTACATTCGTATTTTGAGCTGTGAGAATATTCAACACGTTTCGTTGACTGCTCGAGTAGAATTCATAAGATACTTTCATGTGTAATAATTCTGTTTATTCATTGGTATGAATCGTGAATCTAAAGTCGCCCTTAAAGTTTATTATTTTGTAACTAAATATAGACGTCTAACTATGTAATTTAATTAACATTAAAAAAGATTTTTAAATTAAAATAGCAAGTAAAATGAAGAAGACATTGAGAGGATTAATTACGGTTGTGTTTAAAACGTCCATTTAGACTGATATATAGAGGTAGGTAGGCCAGTAACAAACCAAGTTACAGAACAAAACAACAGTAACAAGTTGCCTCAGGTCACAGGACCGCAGACCGTGCGAATAGCTGCTGCTCTACATATTTGCTTTG
Source organism: Junonia genoveva (assembly GCA_018232405.1). Lineage (NCBI taxonomy): Eukaryota > Metazoa > Arthropoda > Insecta > Lepidoptera > Nymphalidae > Junonia > Junonia genoveva. The sequence goes on along the minus strand of DVRM01000319.1, from coordinate 7,454 downwards.
AATGTGCAAACGAGTGACAACACACAATCGCATGTTACATGGTGCACGGGCCGGGATGCTTTAAAAATCAATAAAATAAGACGCAATTTGTTATATCAGCATTATTCTCGAGCGTGAACGTCTACAATTTCCGCTGCAATTCTTTAGCGTTTCTGTTCGCCTGGTACCTGTTGAAAATGTCACGAATATTAACTCTGCTTCAATAAAAGGCTCCGCTTATGTATCTTTTAAATAAAAATTATATTTAGTCCCTATAGGGATGGAATTTCGTAAAATCCGTTGTAATTGAATCACTACACACTATCCAACAAGGAATTTTCTGGAAAAATTTTAAGTCCCATATAAATATGTTACAATTCCTAAAATAATGTGATACATCACTATATAATGCTAAATCTTTGTTTGGTAGTATTTACGAGATTCTACCGAAATAACATTCACGTTTGCACAAATTTTTGTGTAGCTACCAGTACTTTAAGAAAACATACCAACAATAATAGAACCGAACCGAACATTTTTATAAAACGTCGAAATATCAATAGAAATATCTGAACGGAACACATAACAATATCTATACGGAAACAGCCCTAATGCGCGCTATAAATCGAACACATCGCGGATACGGGGAAGTTATGGGGACGTCATAAATTGTTCCTGACCATTATTGTCGCTCAGCGTTGCGCTAAACTGTCTTTACTATAAATATAGAATGTAGGTTAACTGCCTGCGCCGTTATTAATGATTTAATTCTATGTGTCGATAATTTTTAACGATTCTATTTGGATTAAATAAGTTAACAGCCCAGATGTTACAGTTTTTGATTCTCAATGTTGTGATTTTTGTGACAAGTAGTTTTTTTTAATATTATTTCTTTACTTGATGATGTTTTAAGCTTCATGTTTATTAAAACAAACATCAGTTGTTTTTCCAGTAAAATGTTATAACCCTTCAAGAAAAAGGAACAAATATTGTAAATGATAATAATAAAAAAAAACAGTGTAACTATTTAAGTGGTAACAGAACATGGGTAGTAAACATGGATGGATGGATTTTTGATCAATATAATAATACATTTTTTTTGTGATAAAACTTTCTGAACCTAAAATAGCGTGCTAAATATTTCTCAAATAATGGATATCCTTAGAAAAATTGATTATTATCAGTATCAATGTTTTAAATACAACATTGAGAGACATGGAAACTAACTGACAACATAAATATTACTAGGAAACACGATTGCTTAATATAGGCAAAACGTTTTCTCGAAGCAAATGTAATGTCTCGCCTACAAATTCTTTTATTTAGGAGAAACAGGGTCATAGGCGATTGAACGAAGGCAAAGGGGATGCCTGTATCTTAAAATATTCAGGTCGCTGAACCTTCGCCTGAACGAATTCCAACAATTTATATCGAACCGATATTATTTTATCAAATGAGATCAATTTCGATGAAGAATACGTATTTCGTGAAACGGAAATTAATTTTCCAGGTTCATGGAAGAGGTTTTCAGTGTATATAATGAAGATACACAGGGTGGTTCCTAATCTAAATGTATTTACAATTCCAGCTATACATTTTAAGCATTAAAAATACACCATGTGTAATTCTGTGGGTATCTAATATTAACATTTATACTGTATATCTGTATTATTTAATTTATTTTATAGCAATAGCTAATTTGAATTCGTTCCTTTTACGCTTTTAAGCTCCATCTACTCTACAGATCATTATGAAATTTTGTATACAGATTGTCAGGTGCACTTTAAAGGACACAGGGTACCATTCGTTTAGATGAAGTATAGTTTGAGACCTAAGGATAGAAGAATAAGGAAGCCACGGAGAAAAGCTTAAATGTTAAGAAATCTATATCACATCTACATCTTGTCTACATCCTGTATAGCCAAAAGTACGTCGATCACAAGAAAAGTAATTGATTTTAAATAAAATGTTGATTTATCACACAAAAAAAATACACAGAACAAAAGAACTTTTTACGAAATAATAATTAACTTAAATATTAAACTTACTCTTTGTTTATCTATAGCTATTTTCCGTTTTTCAATATCAAGGAACACTGAAGTTTAAAGTTCTGCTGGAACTAAGAAATTTAGCATTTTTGTGAAGGATCGTAACAAATATTTATTATCGATATTTCAAGTGATCCGATTATTTATTAAACGATGAATAACGTTTTCGTTTTATACAACAACCTAAAGGCTTTTGTACTTAAATGTATTTATAAGTTACGTTGGTAACAATTTTACGAAAATGTTCTCTTAAACCCTTCTCACTACACAAGAAAACTCTTTATACTCTGTAGAATCTTGACTGAATAGCAAAAAAAAGGTTGTTGTTATTTTTTACAAACTTCGAAAGAGGCAATCTCTGTTGGGACGACAATACCTATAAATACATTACCCACTAACAAGCAGTTACTTTCAGCTTCGCTTACTTTATTTTCGTAAAAACATATTATTTGTCCCTTTACAGGTTGAAATGCCTATATTCTTAGCGGTTCTCTATACCTACTGTACAAGGAATCGATAATTTACAAGTCTTTCGGGGTAACGGTTCATAATCATAAGTTCATAAGTAACTTTGTCACGGTAAAACCTCCTTTATGCATATACCTATGTCGGTGTTTGTACGAATTAGCTCGTTATAAATAAACTGTAAGTTATAAAGTCATTATTAGTTTGTAATTAACAATTTTATTACAATTTGAAACGTAGATGTAAGTAACAATATAAGGGTAACACCCATATTTACAATGTTACTACAATAATAAACAATTGATGGTAATGTGAAATGTGAGTACAGTTCATGTACAAGTAAATGCTATTCAAGCCATAAAAAACGTGATAACGCAGCAGGCAGCCCTATTATAAGCCGATACCGGCAGATTCTAATTAACGAACGATGCAGCTTAGTCACTAATTGAACTGCAGCAAATGAACGGGTATTATGGGACCGGAGGCTGTTATCGACACAGAACAGATGATATAACACAATTGTAACTCATTGACAGTCTTTATTTTATAAGGTAAAGGCACCTAATTATGTAGAATATCGGAAAATGGCCGAGGAATGCCGAGGTACCTAATCGAAAAACCGGCTTACTCTTTAAAGTCATAAGTTTATTTTTTTATTATAAAATCATTAATGTGTAAATGAAACCTTTCTAAAATAAAATTAAGAATACATAGATTAAGCTGTTTTTTTTAATACCTTAGAATTAGGTCCCATTTTTCGATATCCTACGAAATTAGGTACTTTTCCTTAGTCAATATTTTTTGGTCTATCAAGCCGTAGACTTAGATTTTGGTCTATCAAGGCAAAGGTGGACGAATTATTCAGCTGAAGAGATTCAGTAGAGCTTATGAACACGCTTATTTATAATTATATTAGATTTGTAATCATTGTTACTCTTAATTGGCAATGAAAAAGAGAAATACCAATAAGAATTTATCATGCACGATTTATATGAATAATTGTTTAATTAATACTACGAAAATACTTTAGTAAAGTTAGAAAGGTTAAAGCACAAGCTTTTTACTTACTTTTGTTTTAAAATTTTTTGTTTTGGAATAGAAGAAAAGGAGTTAAATAAAATGCTTTGTATACCATTTATTGTACTTGATGCCATTTTTACAGAACTCCATTCTAAGTTTTTAGTCATTCTTGTAGAAAGACTACACAATAATTACACCTTAATTTCAGTTTGTATTTTCAGCTTTGATGTATCTTGTATTGGTTTATGTTTACGAAACAGTGTGGAATGGTATGCTATTTTGAATAAAAAAATATTAGAAGTTTAACCTTAGGAGTTGGCTTAGAAGTTTAAAAACTCGTTGCAACTCAGTGACTGTATATTAAGTATGATAAGAAACATTTCGCACTTTAAGTTCATGCAAATTTGAAATAACTTTTATTTTATACTTGCACGATGACACGAAAACGCTCAGTTGTCCCATTCAACCAAGAAATTTTTGACTTTAACTCACTTTGGTCCAATAAAACATGTACGTACCTAATATAATAAACATTTTTCCACTATTTTTTTTTTTTATAAATTTTATTAGGTACCTACCTATATCACTTTTTTAAACACATAATTATTTTTGTTGTTGTAGAAAAACGTTCTTTGTCGAATATTAGAGTAGTTTGGTAATTGGTACTGTTATGTATTATGTAGGTATTTGGATACATATACGTAAATATTATAAACAAAACGTAAATATCATACTAATGTAATTTACGTTAAAAATTCATTCACTCTTTACTTATTTTACATGTCGTCGTTTAAAATATACATAGGTTTTATTAATATGATAGCAATATCACCATATTACAACTTTATATGGCATCATTAAATCCGATGCCGAATTATTACTCATTATCATGTCATATCAGCGTAATTAATTGAAGCAATTTATCATAAAATATTGCTACCTTATATAATTTATAGGTTATCCTGTTAAGCTTAGAAATTAGGTCACTAATGCATGTCCATAATTATACGAGGATATTATACGTTAAGCATAAATTTTATCAAAACATTTTTTAATAAACGAACCTTTGAAGAATTTCTTGCTTTAAATAAATAAAAATAGTTAATACGAGTATGTGGAAGAAAATTAGGCTACCTACCGGCTTTAATTCGCCGTTAAAAACAGCTACATTCGTTATTCTCGGAAGAAATGGGAGAATGGTCCCGATCAAGATGCGACAAGTTAGCCTATATAAAAAAAATGTGTATAAATACTATAAGTTGGTAAAAAACATACTGATTATAGTTATATTTTGCGTACAGCCCCTTTCTTGGCGAGCTTACTTAATTGTATTAATTGCGTTACATGACGCTGGTAGATTACCTACCATTACCTACCACTTGATAACTTATTTAAAGTTAACAAATCTACTCAAATAAATATTCATTTGCAATAATAAATAGTACAATAAATTATATTAAACATACGTTTGTTTCACAATGAAAATAAACTACAATTATATGTTGTGTGCGCGACAAAGAACTCTGCAGTTAACTGAAACTAATTACGTGGTTGCAAAGAGCGGTCAGCGATTCGCCGTCCAATTTAAAAACAACATTTTATACTCTCTGTGTCCTATGTTCTCCTGGTACCGTTTTGTAAACTTTTGTCGTTTGTTTGTGACATTATTAGTGGCATGTTTCGAAAGTAATTTAATTATTCTTTTTAAATATTTTTATTATTTTGTGCTTTTTATGAGAATAGTGGTATAATACTACGAGTAGCTGATGTTTTATAATAATTATCTCCATCCGGGAACATTTGGAAAACTAGAGAAGTCACAAAGAAATGCATTGCTGAAAACAAAAAGTAAATAAAGAGGATTAGAATGTAAGAAACGGAAAATGGTAAAAAAGTTAATTCCCCTGGTTCCCTCTTTTAGCATAATAGACGTAACTATACTACATACTTTTTGATTTAAGAGTGTGCTGTGTGTTACTGCCCCGGTCAAGCCATACGATCTGTAGCTAAAAACCTACATCCAGGCTCTATCTAACACAATAAAAGTACTTAAAAGAAAAAAAGAAGCTGTTACAGCACTATACAGAACAACAATTCGGCATATTTTATTTCAAGATTTCAGAAGTCCGAAATCTTGAATAAAATATCGAGGTACAACTTTTCGGATTTCATAATCATTCTATCACGATTTTATGTACTGTTTATAATGACAAGCGTCTGCAAAACACGGTACAAATCCGTTACTTATTATTATTTCACGTTTTCCGTCCAAAATCCGGGCATTGCGCTGAGTTATGGTCCCGCCGGGATGAAATCTACTCCGAAACTTATATATTATTTAATCTTTCCTCAGGTATGAATGTTCATTAGTCCGAAAATAAATTCGCTTTTATGTTCAGTGACCTTTGTGGAGCCCACATAGCTATCCTACATCTTGACTAGACGGTGCCTCCACGGTAAATGAGGTTATCCATAGAAATTAATATTTTTAATTTTAGGACGCTTAATTATTGTCAGTGGTAGCTTTGTCCTCAGCCTACGGTTTATTAAATATTAATGATCTAGAAATGAGATCGTGACGACGTCAATTTTTTAATTCCGAAAATGAAGAATTAAAATTTAATGTTTTAACTAGTGTTTAAAATTACGAGTACCTTATTAATGTAGGTTGTTCAATAGAAACATTAGTTTTTCCTGTTGTATGTATATTTTTGTAGTTTTCGTGTATAATATTTACCAGGATATCACGTCATACTTTATCTCACCATCACTGCAAGTACCTATCTGTGTACCTTTTATCTAAGCATCAACTATCCAATAATCTGATTTTCTTTTGATTTTCTTTAACTCTTTAACTTTAACGGTTTTATGTCCACGTTTAGCGCTTAGCATGAATAATAAAGAATAAAAATAAGACGGGATATAATTGTACATATATATGCAAAACTACAACAATATTATTTCATCATGAATTTTGAAATGAAACGTGAAATGCAAACGTCCGTTAAAGTTCTCTTACATCATATTTTAATTAAGTTTCGTTATTTCCACGAGGGTGGAGCTGAGCAGAATGTTTCTAGTATATCTGCAGTTGAATGCACTCCATTGCACTTGCACCGCCCTGAAGCCGTTGACCCTGAACCGCTTACGTCAAGCTGAAGTTTGAAAATTCTAAGAAATTCGAATAAGATTTTTTTTCACCATTGTTCCGACTTTCACGGTCAAAGCCTATATTTAGACATCAAAGAGCATTGTTACTTTCGACAAAAAATAATAAGGAAAACGAATTTTTGTTGTTTGAAGCAACCAACTTTTTATATAAAATATTGTTAGACAAATAATTCTCCTAAATGTTTTAGACAATTATCACTTTCGTCTAACTGTGGAGACAATTCAAAAAGCAATAAGTGAAAAGTTTTCTTCTTTAAAAATTAATTATTAGAATCTCACATGTAAAAATAAACATATTGTAGAGACCCTTACATATGCCTAAAAAAAGACCCAATCATTTACAAGTCATCATATAGGTTTTAGAATTGAGAGCCAGTCACAAGAAAAAATATTTTCGAGTACTAAGTAAAGAACCAATAGACCTAGTAAAAGAACACGATGTTACCAATGTATGTCTATTCAAACCCACATTACCACCTCTAGTTCTTCAATAGCTTGTGTGTTGCATAAAATCTATGTTTTTGTAACTGACTACCTATGTACATATTTTACTTGATATACTGAAATTGTAGTATCGTAAATAAGCAGTAACTAAGTATAATTCAACAATTTATTCTGAGAATCTTTTCATAATATAACGTAATACTGTGACCAATGAACTTTCTTACGGTCAGAGTCCTCAAGAGCGATTACATCACGACCGCCAGAGAAAAATATTTTAAATGCATTTTTATATTTTACTGCATCTTATATTACGATGTAATAAAATGG
>DVRM01000318.1:0-10812 GCA_018232405.1 Junonia genoveva | reverse complement strand
CATGCCTTTGATTTCCTATTGTTTACATTTTTTTTCCTCTATGCGTACATTCCTTTAATCAACAAGAACTTAGAACTACTTTAACACAAACTTTTGCTGTTGGATTAAGATGACTTTTCATATTATTAATGAAGAATGCGAATCTTTTTCTTTGTTGGTCGAAGATCCTTGTTATTTGATCAGTTTCGTATAAGTTATCGCGCAGATAAACACACACGTAAACAGGTTCTGAGCTAGAACAGCAATAGACACGGTATTTTTGGGCAGTTAGTGAAGGTTGTGGACTGCAATGCTGGTGTTTCGCAGTTTTCTACTGGATTAGGACGACTTTTCATTTGGTTAATGAGAAATGTGATTTTTTTTGGTGGTTGAAAATTTTTTGGTATTTCTTGTAAGTTTGGTTAATATTGCTGATGCTGATATACCGTATTGTAGGCTAGCTTTGAAAGACTTTTCGGAATGCACCATATATTCAAATTCTTGTTAAATAAAAATCAACTACGAGTATTATCTCTTGTCTAAATGTCATGAAAAGCATAAACAAACGGAAGAAGTGCTAGTGTTACCATCTCACATAAATTTTAATTTTTGTAAACAAAATTATGGTTTGGCGCAGTGAATCACACACGTTTTGTTGTCCCTTCTAAGAAGATCAAATTCCTGCTTAAACTTAATACAGAAACTTTAAATTTTCATTTCATGATAGTCTGTATGTTCATGATAGTAGAAATAAAGATACATTATCAATGTTATCTTTTAAAATAGCTATGAAGTGTAGTGTTAATAATCATTTTTGTTGAGACATTTTTAGGATTTACCAAAAAATTTTGAGTTCCCCTATTATTTTAACGATGCGATGTTTTAATATTTTGCCTTAAAATCAGTGAAAAGCCAGCCTAATACACCGTCTGGTCGTCTGGCAGACCGATACCGATTACGTTGTCTATTTTAGAATGCGCCCCGACGAAGTGCTCTTCAAACGTTTCACTCGTTAAAGATTACGCGCCAAAAGCTAAATTAAATATGGCGTCCTTAAATTTCAAATTTCCCGCGCAAATCTGACGTTCAACTTTTTTATTATTAAGTGATATGTGTGTGATGTGCCGGATATGAGTGAAGTGGAAAATGTGCTTTAAAGTGAAGTTAATAGAGTAAAAAGTGGCAAGTGAGAGTAAAGATTTGGTTTGATCCCTTATACCTTTATTATGTAAGTTATAAGACCTAACCTGATGGAGGTCTATTTTAATTTTATCTGTTATCAACTTTGGACTTGAAAAAAATGACGTCAAACGAAACTTTATCACGAGAGCATTAGAATATAATAAAAGTTTTGGACAAACTAGTCGTGTCAACATTTTAGAAATTACTTTATTGTCATATATAAATTACACTGATAAACAGTAACAACAATATAGGCAAATCAATCTGCTAGAACTATTGAATTCGACACTACACACAATTTACTACACAAACAATTTGATACCTACTCAAATTGTTCCAGTTTTTTTAAGTCTGATTCATATCATGCGTTTCAATTGTTTTCGAAGAAAGGGTCAAGGATACTTCTAATATTTAATCGACAGATGCTAATAAATTAAAGCTTCATTCGGGTACAGTACGGTACTGTTAGGATATTCATTATGTATGCATATAGTTTTGCTTTGCATGATGCTAGATTTCCTTTCTCATCATCCTCATCAGCATAAATGTAAAATAAAATGACATGAAGTTGATTCAAAAGTGCTCCAATCCATTTCAATAAAGTATATGTTTGGTTTTCAGTTTGCAAGGATACTCACTCACGTAAAACAAAATCCTAATCGGATACATTTCACACGAAGTTGAATTAGAAACAGACAGAATGTCTGATGTTGCTTTGTTAATTTCATTTTGTTTTATATCTGAGTTTGGTTCCACACTTGGTATTGCAATTCTAAATATCGCTGCGATGCGCTGCGTGGGTGCATTATGCCATTTATGTCTATCTTCCTCTTTTAGTTCGTTGACATCTAATATAACACATGGGTAATTGTCTAATTTAACACCATTATTAAGGACATTAGGTTGAATAAAAGATTTACTACTATACTCTTTGAATTGGTAATAACCAAATCCTCATTTTTATTCCGTGCACAGTTTAGAAATTCGCCATTGTTTGGTGTTGGAGATTCTTTACATAAATTATTAAAAAGGTTTATTTAAAATATGTTTATGTTTTGCCGTTCTTTTAAAAATAAACTAAATTTAAATATCTTGTATATTAATCCACGTTAAGCAAAAAGTTACAACAATATAAATGTGACGAAATTAAATTTATTTTTAAAGTAACAGTCAATGAGTAATAACGTTGTCGATGCAATGATGAATCACATAAAACGATTATAACAAGAATAAATCACATTTGTAATTCATTAATAAATTCCAATACTTCATCAAACGCAAAACCCTTACTCGCAAAAGGAGGAGCAACAGCTGTTATTCTAATAATATCATCAACCTGTGTTTTGGTTCTTAAATTAGCTTTCAGTTTCCTCTCGCTGTAAGGTCGAAGATCCTTCGCCAAGTCTCGACCATACGTCAGGGGGGCTGTGGTCATCCGTCAAGCGGTTGCCAGGCGCACGCGCAGCTTTATTTATGATGCAGTCTGCAGATTCTACCTCTGTGTTTGTTTTGTAACTCGTTGTGAAATTTTTGTGCGAACGTTTTTTGGCACACGCTGCTTCGTTCGTGAATACTTTAACATGTTTTTTTTTCGCGTGTGTTACGTTTACGAATTACACTTTTTACCGAATCTGCCAATCCTAAAGGTAACATCAGAAATTCTTCTAACTGTGTTTTTATTTGCATTAATAACGTAAAAACAAGTCGTGTTAAAATCCCACTACAAACTATTCGATTTATTTTTAAAGAGGATAATTAATCTGACCTCTATCAACACACAGGTGTTGCCATTATAAAGATCAAGTGACGTGATTACGTATCATGTAATGCAAGCAAAGGATGGAGGAAGGAAAAATAAGGTGGACGCTTGCATCACACCTTGCAAACAATTTCCATCGACAATTTACCCGTTGAACACCCGATAGCGTGCGCAGGCGCCGGCTCACAGCGTATCAAAGGCTGCCCGTCAGTGTCATTCTGACCGGCGACGCGAACGGACGTCGTGACCTCGCGCGTTTCAAACACACGTGTTTTTGTGAGTAAATAAGCGTGGACAATTTATGTCAATTGAACCGGACAACGTTGTGTGTGCTAGTTTGTGTCAGACACATTGGATTGCTCGGGCCTACAGCTCGATTCGCTACAGAGTACGATTTGGCACGCTGTGCTATTGTTTATTTTGACGACGTAAAGTATTTCAGATCTATTGTATGTATGCTAACAAAAACATCAACACTATTTAACTTATCCTCAAGATACGACCGCAAATTGCAAAAATCAAAGCCAAAGTACAACGAAAACTACCTATTCTTTACTCATGATTCAGACGATACGTATAAACATGCCTACATATCAGTCAAATTTTCGATTAAAACGTTCGTCGTAACGGGTACGCGTTATAGTATATTTAATGGCGGCAATGCTATCAATGAACGACCTAAATGGAGTCAAGTGACAAAGCCACTCATTTGACATCGATGTTTTACCATTAGCTTAATTCACAGCAATAAAAGCGTTTTTCGCTTGAACCGCTTCATGGTTCCAGATGGTTCCTATAAAATTTATCTTCAATACGTTATCAGATGTAAGTCAATGATATGGTTATAATTACCTTGAAACGTTCTAGGCTGATTAGCCTACCTCAATAATTTTGTCACCTATTTCTTTTACCGTAACTTCAGTCTATTCTGTCCCAAGTTTTTAAAACAAAGTTTAATGTATAAATGATATGTTTTAAGATCATTGATGTAAGTCATATCTATGTTGTTATTGGCTAATGAATCATTTCTCGCACTGCTTAAGGTTCTGGGTCAAAGTCAACCTCTCGGAGGTATCCCTCTCTAGACCCTGTGAAATGTCTCGATGTGTTCGCTGCACCTTCTAAAATATTGCCGATATATCGGCTAACGTAATTGCGAAAATAAATGTTTATTGCTATACGTTTTAGTGTTTTAAACATATCATTTTAATGTATCTCTAAATTGAGAGAATGTTTGATGTTAAAATCGCGATAAAACCAAGTATTTTATAATGACCATTAGTATTTTCCCACGTAATATAATACAGAAAATGTTGGTTTTGAATTTTTTTAATGACTTGTATTTTTATTGCTGAATATCACAAAATAATGTAAAAACGTACCCTGATACCATTGTTATGTAAAACTTGAAATTTAACCGGTTTTTGATATTACTTAATTCTTTCTTCAGCATTTTGTTATATTTGTGATAAATTAGCATCCACTGGGTGATAAAAGGACATTAACACTTGTTCAACTTCAACACATACATACATACAATAATACATATTAATAAACCAACTACCTATGATTATGAGACTAACTAATTGAAGAAGAAAAATTAGAACAAAAGTCAGGTTTGAAAACCAATGAACTTAAACCAACCCAAAAAAATCGAAATGCACATTTTGGAGATTTTGTAGAATTATTTGGGTACCACAAGTTGCCTACTAGAGATGACCCAGTAGATAGAAAGTATTTTAACGAAGATGACAGTTTCAAATCTTGGCAGCCAAGTCTAATTTACAATTCCTCATGTTTACAATTCATCTCATGTTCTTTGAAGGAAAACATCGTGAGGTAACCTGCACGTTAGAAACTCTTAGACCTGGTTGTGAATAGTGGAGCATCGTTAATAATAAAGCTATGATGCTTTTAATTATTTTTAGACAATTCTTCTTCATCATCATATCTAAGGATTATCTTATCCTAAGGATAGGACCATGATAAATCTACCCGTCTAGGACGTTTTTTTTAACTTTATCCCTAAATAATCTTAGCTTTATTAATTTGATTTGGCTTTTGACCATTTCACGTGTAATTTTTTTAGATCTTATAGTCCTTAGATAGGTTAGTCTGATGTTTGCCTCGGGGGTTTTCCCATCAAGTCTTGAAGAGAAGGTAAAGTCCTAGCTGTTATCAAAATCACCTGATAATATCGTTAATCCTAGCAGGAAAATAATACTACTGAATTGACTGACTGACTGAATAGCCAGATTGGCTGGAATCACAAGCAGGTTTTGGTATATTCAGGAAAATGGTACCAAAAAATACTAGTTGCTTAAAATCATCCATGTTTTGATCCACGTGTAGTTTGTTATTCTGCACTAGTTAGTACAAATGCGTAGCAAATAATCTACCGTTGAAATATTTTAATTCGTTTCCACCGTATCTAAGAGTGCGCTGGATTAACATCTCGAGTCAAGTGCGAGCGTGTATAATTCACTCGTTCCGTCATTGTTCGTTATTTTATCTCGATTAAGAGTTTAAGACTTATTTTGAAGTACCTTAGTATATCGTATTGTGTCGGTGACTTTGGTTGTATATACCTATTTTTTGACTTATGTAGTTACTGTTATTGCGATTTGAGGATTGTTTATAATATGAGAATAATTTGGTGTAGATATTGCAGGACTTTTTTATGTGAAATAAGAATAGTTAGGTTTAACAGTTTAATCAATACGTATTTTGTTTTAACCATATTTTACTAAAACATGGTTATGGTGACTGATGATGACCATATAATGGTGAAATTTTAGTAAAACGTTTAGCCTTATGTTTCAGTAAAATATAAGGCTAACGCATGTTTTACTAAAATATGGTGACATTTTTACTATAACTGGAAAACTCCTAAAACTGTTACAGTATACTGTATATAACTGTTACAGTATACTGTAACAGTTTTAGGTCCTGCGATATTTATCGTCTGATTAAGTTTCTGTCAAAATGGTTTATTCTGATTAGATTGTTTTGTACAGATCCTAAACACGAAATTCACCAAAAAAATTTCAACTCTAATTGGTCTCAAACACACGTTAAACTGCATTCTGATAAAAAATGATCTCATCAAACATTAAAATATCGGGCCCAATCTCATCGCATACAATGCTGCCATAAGTCCATTTAGCATTTGCGTCGGAAGCGAAACCTCGGCCGGCACGTACTTGCCACCAGGTTTTTGCTTGCATTCGTCGCCTCCATACATTGTGCATGTCACGCGGCCCAATTGGTATGCATGTTGGTCTTGCAACGCGAATTTATATTCCGCACCGACCCTCGGGTTCGGTAGAAAAAAAAATAATATTAAAACTTTCACAGAAGTCTCGGAACCGTTCGCCGATTTTTATGGTACCTTTCGTTTTTACACGGTGCCAACTAAAAGTTCCATATACAACGTAATTTATACCACGTCATAATGAATTTCGATTGAAATGATCCAATCGATCGTATGCATTGTTAGAAATCTTGTTATGAATAAAAATAGCTGTTCACCAGAAACGATTGCAATTATGCGATCCGTAATTGAATAAATTAACCGTAAGTCGGTAGATTATTTAATTAATACAATTTATTGCCTTGCAAATGATTTCTAGAAAGATTCCTGTCGTGTTTGTTTAATGGGTGCAAAAAAACATCATACCGATGTACGTTGGAAGGTACGGAATCTTAATTGATCGTTCATATTTCTGCTTGACGATTTTTCCGCGAAGTGTTGGATGGAAACTTTACGTCATGGGTGGGCGCTTCTGCTAGATTGATTTCATTGTCACTGCCAGCATAATTCAGGCGAAATGTCGGGCCGTGAATAGTAAGTCTACCCACGTTGATATGCCCAACGATTGCGATTATAAAACGTGTCGACATAAATACAAATGTCAATAACATTCAAAGAAATCGTCAATAAAGTGTCGAAGGGTTTTGCATTACGCTTCTTTTGAATTTAAATGGCCTTTATCTGATTCCGTCGGAAATTGTTCGCGATTAATATCTGAATAACTTTGTCATATGTCGTATATGATTATTTTGTTTCGAGAACTATTTATCAACTATTCTGTCCGTTTTTATGTTCTAAAATGTAAATACTTTTATATTGATAATTTCAGATTTGTAACAAGATAATCAGGAATTATAAAATTATGGAATAAATCACAGCAGCAATCACTATGTATGTGTGTCAAAAAATTAAGACACATTCTGCCTTTCAAATTAGTATTAAAATATTGAAGTTTAATCCTTATTTTTTTCTCTCTAACAGGAAATAAGCTGTTTGTCCAGAAGCTTACTTACGTTTTCACTTTTTGTAGGTAATAATAATTATTACGTCAACCATTCATTTTAGAGGAATTTAAACTCAAGATGCTTACCTTACTCAAAACATGTCTTAAGAGATTTTCCTTAATCATTAACCATACAAAATGTCTAGATATAAAATCTCATCCTACTTCTTAGTAACAGGGCTTTAAAAGAAGTGAGTTCTTAACTGCATTATACATCTAATCTCGACTAAGCGTGATTTGAATTAGATTTAACAGAAGTCCCACATTGTCAACGTTTCCCTTCACCCAATACTCAATTTCTAGTTCGAGAATTATATACCCGTGGAATAATGTACCCTTCACCGCTCCCGCTAATCTTCCGACCCACACAAAGAACTCAATTTATACTTAATTCCATTGTCACAACCAACAAAGATCTTGTCAATTATAATCTGCAAGAAATCTTTCATCGCGGATCCCGTCAAACGGTAGCACACAGTGAAGCAACTGCCGTGGCGCGAACAAAAAACTTTGTAATAAATTATTTGCGAAACCTGTTTAAAACCCTCTTCAAAGGGCGGCGGGGAAGTGAAACCGATTGCTCGTGACGTGATGGCTTTTGTGTCCATCGAGTATTATGTTGTCAAAATACACGGGGATTTTGTTATTATTTTTGTGTTTGCGAGAACACTTAGCACCCTTTTGTGCGGACCTTCCCAGAATAGGGGATGTGTGCCCATAAAGAGAATACGATGCTAACTCCAATCTTTCCATGAAAAGCGACATGTGAATAGAATAGCAATCAGGCTGAGGTCCTCGAAGAACGGAAAACAATGGGTAATCCCTTCGTCTTAGGTGGAATTACTCCGACTTGCGTCTGAGAGTTAATCTCCGCTGGGAGGGAAATAATTTCATAAAAGAAAAAAATAACAACTGAACATGTCACATGTCTCGCGTCTTACACGACGTGTCCTTAAAAACTTAATAACATTTTTGCGTATGTGGAGCCGTCGTCTCGCATTACGCTCTCCGCGCCAAATGTTCCTGGCAAATTACAACATCACAACGCATAAACACGCGTGGCTGGGCTCGCTTTTGTCACGTCACCCGAACGGGACTCTCCTTGATATTTATTCAAATTATTATTCTACGTCTCCCTCTTTGTTTTGTTACGAATGAATTTTTCATGCACACGGCTCGAAAGCTCCGGTAATTTCACTTTGACTCGCTCTACTTCAGCGGGAATGGATTTATATTTGACCTTTTTTTGTGTTTCGGTAATGGAAAAAGCGACTCTGTTTGCCTATCGTCTTAAAAGATTTTAATCATAAACATTAACATTTATATGACTATGACGAACATAAAGATGACAATCGTTATGATCCTTTTACATATAAGCTAAGTTACCGCATTAGAATATATGATCGCATCTCAAAATTTAATTCCCTGAGATTGGTACTATTTGCCAGGCCTTGATGATATGTTGATCCATCGTATATCTATCTGCCAAACTGTCTTCTGAGGCTCTTACCGTATCACGATATTTAATTCCATTTAAACCGACGTTAATGTCACAGACACGGGAAATTAGTTTAACAATCATTGCCACTCCTGCTTCATCATAATTTAGACTCTTTCCAAATAAAACATCAATGTATGCCTAACAAATGTGAAACTATCAGTACCATTTTGGAGTACTAGTCCTAGTCACCGCTAATGGATTCACGTAGCTATAAATTTCAACCTGTTGACACGAAACAGAAAAATATTTGTACATCATTTAACATCAAATAACGCTGTCGTTGAATAAATTTGATTTTTACTTATTTAGATAAGAATGTTTAAATGCTGTGATGTGATTAACGTATTTGCTTTACTCAGTGGTATTTGGGTGTTTGCTCGATCGTAATGCTGCGTCTACGCCTGTTTGGGGAGATAAGACTGTTTTATGATAAGCAAACAAGGAATAAGTTTCATATGTGAACTGTTATTGCCTTCTTCCGTGTGACAGACATCCTTTTCCCTTGTTCAAGATTAACCATGTCCAAGAAACGTAGACTCAAAGTCACTCTAATCTTAGACTTTTTAATCATCTTCTGCCGTTTCTATTTTATCTTTATTGACGTCTTCATGAAGGATGTGATATGCAATAATATTTTATGACTTAATCAGTTTATATGCATATTCAAAACGGAAACGACTTTTTTCATTAAAACAAATTATATTTAATAGATTAAAGATAAAGACATTTTAATGTGTGTTTACTTAATAAATATTCTGACATGTAAGTACTCGTATTTAATTTTACATTCAGACGGTCTTGAAACATGTCATATCTATGAATAAAAAAAAATAAATTTAAGCACAAAATCTTTTTTAAACACATTGCTCGTATAGGAACCATTATAAGCATTCCATGTTTAAATTTATCTAAAATTCGTATCACCGCTTCTGTCACACTAATATATCAAAGATAAGCTTCAAACTAGCTATTTAAAACCCTCATTCATTACGATTAGTCAGTCATAACGTCTGTCGAGTCACACTCAGCACGTAAACCAACCCCAATGTAAATATCACCCTATTATCTGACTTTAACAATTTCGTAAACTCACAGTAACCCATCATTGGAATATAAATTACGTTCACACCAAATGAACTTGGCACTCACGAAACGAAAGTGCAAACAAATTTGATCTGTACAGCGAAGGAATAAGAGCTATCGATAGTAATGATATCCTTGACGATACACAAAGTTAATTTGGTGAATATGGCAGAAAACATCCTCTCAAATTGCCCCCTGCCAATAAAAAAGGGGAAGATGCAAAGCTGAATTTTGTTTATCGTTATCTTTATGGTGGGCCAACCATTTATTTATACCGTATGCGTTGGGATGTAATATAATACGGCTCGGAATAAAAGTTTTTAGTTAAGGCTAAGCTTGTTTCACGGTATAACAATTCCTTTAAGGAATCGCTGAATTAGAAAATGTTATGAATGAACCTTTGTATGAAGTATTTTCGTTATTTGATTGTGTTTATTGGTTCAATGTGTGTTCGAACGAAATCACGAATTGTATGAATTCGCATTATAATGTTAATGTGGGTTGTGTTCGACAAATTTGTAGTCTCGTAGTTTATTTTGAATAATTCATTTAATTGTGTGACAACATATTCAATCATGTGCATTGGGTTGAATTTTATTGTTGTAATCTGAATAGGTAATATTGGTTGCCTATTTCATACCATCTAAGGATTAGAGTAAATCTGCTGTATCTTTGTATAATAAATAATGACAACTTTAATGGAAATAAAAGTTGTAAGCTTTGTTATTTACAGATCTTCAATATTAAGGTGTTGATATTTTCTTATATATACTTTTATATTTATATATAACAATATAAGGTTTTGTTAGGTTGCAGATTATATTTTGATTCAAGTAATAATAATTATTTCTTATTAGTAACACTTATCTGATCAATTGGCGTTTATGGTTACTGCTGTTCTTCTATAAAATGTAATTTGACGTTTTAAAGTTTATTTAATTTCCTCAATAAAGGAGCTATCAAACGCAAAAGGCATTTTTTGGTCTGAAAAG